>VSMD01095921.1:0-53205 GCA_008750895.1 Mirza zaza | reverse complement strand
TGTAGAGGTCTTTCGCCTCCTTGGTTAAATATTTTCCTAAGTATTTTAGTTTCTTTGTTGCTATTGTGAAAGGCATTGAGTCTTTGATTTGATTCTCAGCTTGACTGTTGTTGCTGTATAGGAATGTTACTGATTTGCATACATTGATTTTGCAACCTGAGACTTTGCTGAATTTATTTATCAATTCCAGTAGTCTATTAGCAGAATCTTTGAGGTTTTCTAGATATAAGATCATATCATCAGCAAAGAAAGATAGATTGACTTCTTCTTTCCCCACGTGGATTTCCTGACTGCTCTGGCTATGACTTCCAGCACTATGTTGAACAGGAGTGGTGACAGTGGGCAACCTTGTCTGGTTCCAGTTCTGAATTGGAATGTTTTCAATTTTTTTCCCATTTAGGATGATGCTGCCTGTGGATTTGTCATATTTGACTTTTATAATATTGAGGTATGTTCCATCTATGCCTAACATGTTAAGAGTTCTTATCATAAAAGGGTGCTGAATTTTGTCAAACACTTTTTCTGCATCTATCAGATGGGTTATATGGTCTTTGTTTTTGCTTCTATTTGTGTGGTTAATCACATTTATAGATTTGTGTATGTTGAACCATCTTCGCATCACTGCGATGAAGCCCACTTGATCATGTTGGATTATTTTTTTGATGTGCAGGTGAATTTGGTTTGCTAGAATTCAGATTTTGTTGAGAATTTTTACATCTATATCCATAAGGAATATTGGTTGGGAGTTTTGTTGTTGTTGTTGTTGTTGTGTCATTTCCTGGCTTTGATATCAAGGTCATATTGGCTTCATAGAATGAGTTGGGGAGGATTCCTTCCTTCTCCATGTTATAAAATAATTTCTGCAGTATCTATACCAGTTCTTCTTTGTAGGTCTGTTAATATTTGGATGTGAAACCATCTGGTCTGGGACTTTTTTGTTGGGAGATTTTTTATTGCTGTTTTAGTTTGTTACTTAATGTTGGTCTGTTCAAGAGTTCTATTTCTTCCTGATTGAGCCTAATGAAGATGTGTTTTCCAAGAATTTGTCCATTTCCTCAGTGTTTTCAAGTTTTCATGCATAGAGATTTTTACAGTATTCAGAGATGATATTTTGTATTTCCATGGTATCAGTTGTAATATCTCCTTTTTCATTTCTGATTGAGAAATGGTCCTTTCTTTACTGTTTCTGGTTAAACTAGTGATAGGCCTGTCATCTTTTCAAAGAATCAACATTTTCTTTTATTAATCTCCTGTATAATTTTTTTGTTATTGATTTCATTTAGTTCTGCTCTGATCTTTGTTATTTCTTTTCTTCTGCTTGGTTTGGGATTGTTTTCCACTTCCTTTTCCACTTCCTTGAGATGATTCATTAGACTGTTGATTGGTGATCTTTCTGTCTTTTGGATGTAGGCATTTATGGCTATGAAGTTTTCTCTATGACTGCGTTTGATGAAACACACAAATTTTGATAACTTGTGTCCCCTTTGTCATTTAGTTCAAAGAATCATTTGATTTCCATCTTGATTTCCTCCTTGATCCAATAACTTTTTAGCAGTGAGTTATTTAATTTCCTTAACTTTGTGTAAAGTTGAGTGCTTCTGTTGTCATTGATTTCCAATTTTATTCCACTGAGGTCTTGGAAGGTACATGGGATATTTCTATTTTTTAAAATGTATTTAGACAGGTTTTGTGGCCTAGGATATGATCAATCTTAGAGAATGTTCCATGTGCTGATGAGAAGAACGTATATGCAGTGTTTTTTGCATAGAATGTTTTGTAAATGTCTGTTAGGCCAATTTGTTCTAGAGTTCCATTTAAGTCCATGGGTTTTTTGCTTATTTTCTGCTTGGAGGATCTGTCTCATTCTGTCAGAGGGGTGTTGAAGTCCCTGTAAATGCTGTTTATCCTGTTGAATAGATCAAATAGGGTTTGCTTTATGGATCTAAGTACACCTGTGTCATGTGCATAAATACTTGGGATTTTTATGTCTTTTTGTTGAATTGTTCCTTTCACCATTATGTAATGACCATCTTTGTCTCTCTTTACTTTTGCTGATTTGAAGTCTATGTTATCTGAGATGAGAATGGCTGCACCAGCTTTCTTTTGATTTCCATTTGCATGGAATGTAGTTTTACACCCCTTCATTTTGAGTTTGAATGAGTCCTTATGGTTTAGATGTGTTTCCTGGAGACAACATATACTTGGCTTGTATTTTTTTATCCATTCAGAAAGCTTATGTCTCTTGATTGGGAAGCTCGAGGCGTTCATGTTTGTCAAAATAATTGATAAGTGGGGTGGATATGTGTTCATTCTGTTCAGTAGAACTTTACTGCTTTGTTTTACTTCTTGAGCCATTGTGTTATCTGGACTCTGACCTTTAGCTTTTGGGTGATTTTACATTGGTGGTTGTCTATTGTGCTGATTCATGTTTAATGTAGTTCTGAGTACTTCCTGCAGAGCAGGTTTTATCTTGATAAATTCCCTCAGTGTTTACTTATCTGAAAAAGTCTTCATTTCTCCCTCATATAAGAAACTTAACATTTCAGGATACTAAATTCTAGGCTGGCCATTATTCTGTTTAAGAAGACAGAGAATGGGGACCCAGTCCCTTCAGGCTTGTAAGGTCTCAGTTGAGAAGTTTACAGTTAGTCTGATGCGTTTCCCTTTGTAAGTTGCTGCTTTCACCTGATGGGTCATAGGAGTGACTCCTTCATGTTTACTTTGGCTAGTCTGATGACTATGTGTCATGGCGAATGTCTCCCTGCTATGAATCTCCCAGGGGTCCATTGAGCTTCTTGTACCTGAATATCTAGATTTCTAGAAAGGCCAGAAAAACTTTCCCCAATTATTCCCTCAAATAGTTTTTTCCAACCCTGCGTATTTTTTTCTTTGCCCTCAGGGGTGCCTATGTTTCTTATGGTAGGCCTCTTTGCATTATCCCATATTTCTTGTAGGTTTTGTTTGTTCCTCTTATTTCTCAGTTCTTTCACTTTGACTGATTTGTTAACTCAAAGGTGTTGTCTTCAAGCTCTAATATTCTTTCTTCTGCCTGATCTAGCCTGTTCTTAATGCTTTCCACTGTGTTTTGTATTTCCTGGAATGAAATTTTCATTTTCAGAAGTTCTCTCTGATTTTTAAAAAATAATTCAATTTCTTTAGTAAATTTGTCATTCATTTCCTGCCTTATTTTTGTGGTTTCTTTGTGTTTGGTTTCTATTATCCTTTGTATTTCATTGAACTTCCTTACAATCCATATTTGAAATTCTTCATCTCTCATTTTAATCTTTTCATTTTGGTTGGTATCCACTGGTAAGGAGTTATTGTTTTCCTTTGGGAGTGTCCTTTTGTACTTATTTTTCATGTTTCTGGAGTTCTTTTGCTGATTCTTTCTCATCTGTTCTCATCTCATTCTTTCGCATCTATCCGTTGAGATTGGGGGGTGCTAGGCCTGGCTTATGGGCCTGTCTCCAGGCCCCCAAAATTGATCCCTGAGCATGCCATGGAGGTGAATACTGGTCCTGAGTTGGCTATGGGGTGTTCTAGCAGGTTTGGTGTACCTCTCGGGTTACCTCTGATGCATTGTCTTCACTTTTCCCAGCAGCATGTAGTAAGTTAGGCCCTCCAGTTTACTCTCAGTGACGGAGGGTGGCACTTGTTGGTGTGAATCAGCCACACCCTGTGTACTCAATCTGGAAGGTGCTATGATGGGCCATATCATTCTCACTGTGATTGGTGGATGTTTGTGTGATAGAGCCAGCTGCTGAGATGTTCTTTTGTGTCTGTGGTAGACTCTGGTTCCCCAGGTGGAGTGCTTGAGTGCCCCAAGCTTTGGAAGGGAACCTGTAGCTCCCAGGGGCATTCCTGATCTCCACCACCACTGAGGTGGGAGAGGAGCAAGGCAGTTCATGGCTGGTTGTGAGAGCATGAAGGCTTTGCAAACCTTAGTGGGCTCAGCAGTTGCTTTTGTGGCCACCAGGGGGAGCAGCTGGCAGGAGGGTCAGGACAAGCTCTCCAACAGGGAGGGCTGTTCACAGGGAGTGGGCTAAATGCTGGTGTGCTAAGGCCCCAGGCTGGCTTCCTTCTGCCCTTATCCAGTAGCACAGTTTTTCTGTGGGGAGGGGGAGGTGCTCCCCCAAGTGGCCACTCCTTGGACCCCACACACCCTATAAAACTGAGTCAGTAAATTCTGTAAAGGGCATGCAAACTGACCTAAAGGTGGCACTTGCCGGAAGGAACAAACTGTTTTGGGGTCCTGTGACCAACTCTGGTCTCTCAGGAGACTTGAATGCCTCAGGTTACAGGTGGGGCTGTGAAACTTCCAGGTGAGTCCTTATTCTCTGCCACGGCAGAGGCTGGTGGGGGAATGATGCTGGGTGGGGCTGGGTTGGGTGGGCTTGCCCTCAGGCTCCACAAAAGCTGGCAAGGCAGCTGTTCTGGCAGGGGTCAAAAGTCCACTCCCAGCTTCTGGGCAGAGCTGCCAGGGAGGAGCTAAGATGTCCCCACCCAACCAGAAAGTCTGCGTGTGGAGGTGGGGCTGTCTGAGACTCACAAACTGGCAGTCTGCTGTGGGCCTCGCTCCTCTGGCCTCTGCAGCATGGTGTCTTCATGTGGTGTGCCAGCACTCAGGAGCCCAGGCCGGCTGAGTTCGCCCACGGCTGTGCTGTGGGCCGGGAGGTTCCCCGTCCAGGATCCTGGCCTGAGCTGAGCTTGTGGCCCTTCCGTGAGGGGAGGGGTGCCCCATGACCACGTGGCAACTAGGACCCACACTGTGTGCTCCCCCCGATCTGTCCATCCAGGCTCCCTCGCCTCCCAAGACCAAGAAGATCAGCCCTTGCCCCTGACAGGGAGAAGGGAGCTGATCATGAGTTGCCCACGGAATGCCCCTCTGCCTTGGGGCCTGCCATGCTCTGATGGAGGCACCAGGCAGGCAGCACCAGGGAGGGCCGGCCAGCAGGGCGCTCACAGTCTGAGCACCCGTCGGTCCACTGCAGGACCCCGGGAGGAAAGGCCCAAGCCCCTCTCTCTGTGGGAGCCGTGGTCTGGTGGCTCAGTTGTCTCTCGGCAGCCATGGGTGGGGGAGGGGAAGGGGAGGAAAAGAGTCTGGGTGGAGGAACGCCAGCACTCCGGTCGTCTCCGACCCTCTCTCTGGGAGGCAGCCTGTCCAGAAAGTCCAGGCTCTGGAGTCACACGGATCGCCCGGGACCCCCGGGACCCCCGTGGGCCCTGCAGTCTGAGCCGGAGTTGAGAAATGTCTGTGTGGAATGAGCAGGTTCAAACCCGAGGGGTTGAAGCCCCTGGGGGGGACAAGGGCGCAGGGAGGGTGGAGAGGCAACGTGGGCCTGCCGCCCCAGCTTGGGTCTGGGGGGTGGGAAGTGCCCGGGGCGGTGGGAGCCCTGTGCCCTGTCTGCGAGAAGTTCCCAGCTCACTGGTGGCAGCTGCCTCTGGGCTCGTCGGGGCAGAAAGCCCCCCCAGCAGCCCAGGAGCCCCCCGACTGGCAGAGGTGCGAGGGAGCGAGTAACAGCCGCTCCCCTGCCCTTCCTGCTGGACTCCAAGCCCCTCGGGGGTTCAACGCTGCCGATTCCTTGCTCCTCCTTGCTCTGCACAGTGATCTCCTCCCGTGGAGTCTCCTGAAGGCGCCGGCACCTCCCCTCAGAACCATCTCTTATGTCTGTCTGTCTGTCCGTGTTTTCCCTTTCATCTAAAACTTCTCCTTCTTACTGGGGCACTCTGGCCGCTGCGCTATGTAACTTGTTAGTTTGGGGGAAGATGGGTGCAGGGCACAAGGGGACTCTAAACCTTTGCAACTTTGTTATAAATCCGGATTTATTTCAAATAAAAAGTCATTAAAATCTACTCACATTTCAAGTAGATACAAATGTTTCCTCAGAAAAAATTTGTGTGTTACAGATTTCATATATTTAGTGGCATTACCGGGGCACCTTTGTTAAATGGAAATTTTGTGAAATATTGTGTGCAAGTTACACATGAGTCATTCACTCTATTGAGAAAAGAAAACTTGGCATTTATTTTTTCATTAAACATGCCCTTTTGTAATATATTTTTCTCCTTCCCTCTTTCATTCTTTCCTCTTTTCTCTCTTCCTTTTTTTGTTCTTTCTTTCCATCTTGATTTCTTTCTTTCCTCTTTTTAAAGAATAGCTGCAAAGGGGGCTTGTTGCAAAATTTTAAAAATAGTATTAAATATAAAATAAATCGTTGGAGATTCGCATAACAAACGAACGCGAAACAGTTGTAGGAAGGGGTTCTGACCAGGTTCTACGTTTACCGTGAAGGCTTTATTCCTCGTGCAGACTTCGCCTGTGCCCCGCCGTGACTCAGCCTCCCCAGCGAGTGAGCAGCTAGGTGTGGCAGGACCTCACACGCCACGACTCCGGCTGGGACGGGGTGTGGTGGCAAGGGCTGAGCGCTGACTGCATCTCCAGCCACCAACCACTCAGACGCAAGGAACCGCTTCTCCCAACTTCTCCTGAAAGCCCTTGGTTTTGTCCTTGGACACTCTGGACCTGAAAGAGAGCTGCCATTTCCTCCGTATTTAGAGAGTGTTGGACAAAGAGCATGGGCCATAGCCGGTCACCTTCCAGACTTGAGCACACGTGCGCATGAGACCTCTGTCCTCCGGGCGTGTGCTGCAGACCCTGCCTGGCGCGGCCAGGGCCGACGCTGTGGCTGCAAAGTGGACGTCACCTGACCCTTCCTGCTCGCATACGTTCCAGCATGAGTAACAGCGGCTCCCTAAAAGGGCGGCATCCAGAGCAACAGGGAGGGCAATGGGATACTGAGGAAACGGAAACAGACGGGCACTGCCCCGGGCAAATGGGACACACAGCATCGGGGCTCTGGAAGCTCTGTGAGGCCCGGAGGATGGCCTTGCCAGGACTCGAGGGTCACTCCCATCTGTGGCATCTGCCATCAGTGGGCACGTGGCAAGGGAGAATGAACTCACGCCACAGGTGGAAAGGAAAACCGGGAGGTTTGGAATTGGGGAATTATGGAAAAAAGATTAAAAAGGCATCACAGTGCTTGCGTGTTACTTTAGTGGGCTCAGTCTCTGAGTGCTTTTCTCCTCAAAATCTGGTTGGCCCTAACAGACAGGTTCCTATTAGTGACACAGAGGCCATCCCAGGTGTTTCCCGCGGAAGGGATTTAGCGTGGGATTGGGGTTTGCAGACCACTGAAAAAGCCCGGAGAGGAGAGGGCAGCGTCCCCCTGCGGAAGGCTGGGCACTGCCCCCGAATATCAGAGGGGCTGAGACGGGCGCTCCCAGCCTCAGGTCCTGGACACGGTGCTTGAGACACCCTCTCTCGCCTACAGGAGTCAGCGGTCTGTCACCAAACTACCTGCAGCCCGCGGGGAGTCCTCAACTGCTGCGTCCCTGTCACCAGAGCTGCCTAGGGAGGACGGGCTTCCTGCATCCACGGGGCTGCTTTCCTGGCCAGCTCTAACCCTGGGCTACACCGGGAAGGAGATCTTGCAAAACCCAGCCTTGGAAGGGAGAGTTGCAGGGCCGGGTTACCCATGACACGCGGCATAAGTACTCACCTGCATCTCCGACAGCACGCAGGTGAGCTCGATAAACGCCAGACAGGGACTGTCCTGATCATAGTTACGTTTCACTGTTAACAATCACCCACTCCATTGAGTCACTGGGATCAGAATGTCGGAGAAACATGAGGTGAGTGTACTACCTGCAACTCTGTCGAGTCTTCTAATTAAAGAGTTAATTCACCTAAAGGAATATTTTAGTTATTTCAGAATCTTTTTTTTTTAATTTTTAAATTTGTTTTCATTTCAGCATATTATGGGGGTACAAATATTAAGGTCATGTATGCCCCCCTCCCCCATCAAGTCAGAGCTTCAAGTGTGTCCATCTCCCAGACGGTGCACATCTCACTCATTATGTATGTATATACCCATTCCCTCCTCCCCCACCACCTACCCGACACCCTATAAATGTAATTCCTATATGTGCAATTAGGTGTTGATCAGTTAATATCAACTTGCTGGTGAGTACATGTGGTGCTTATTTTTCCATTCTTGGGCTACTTCACTTAGTAGAATGGGCTCTAGCTCAATCCAGGAAAATACAAGAGGTGCTAGATCACCATTGTTTCTTATAGCTGAATAGTACTCCATGGTGTACATATACCACATTTTATTAATCCACTCATGTTGACGGGCACTTGGGTTGTTATTTCAGATTCTGAGGGAAGGGCACTTTGAGACAAGGCACCTGAGTTTTCTGGTTAGAGCGGTGGGCCCCAAACTTTTTGGCACCAGGGACCGGTTTCGTGGAGGACAATTTTCCATGCACTGGGGTAGGGGGCGGTGATGGGAGTGACGGGGAGTGGCCGTAAACACAGAGGAAGCTCTGCCCACCCCTGCTCACCTCCTGCTGTGCGGCCGGCTGCTCCACGCAAGGCCACTTCCCTCGTCCCTGTCCACGCCACAGTCTGGGGAAGGAAGTCGCTATGCCCAGCCCACACTTTAGTGGCAGAGTTTACGTGCCACCTCTTACAGGGAAGAGTATCTGGGTAATTTGTTTGGGATTTCTCTGCATAGGAGACGGGGTTCTTTCTGCCTCCTGTGGTTGGACTGTCCCTACAAAACTCGTGCTGGGCTCTAGTTGCTATCATAACAGTATGGAGAGGCGGGGCTTCAGGAGCCCTCAGGAAGGATCATTGCCGTTGTCTGGGGAAGGCGCCCTTATCTCAGGAGTGGTCGGTCTCCAGATAAGTGTGCCCCCTGCCCCATCCCACTGCTCACTGCCCCCTTGCCTTTTCACCTTGGGATGGCCCTTGCCATGCGCCAGCCATGCTCCTGGACTTCTCAGCTTTCAGAACCACGAGAAATAAATTTATTTTTTTTTTTTTATGAATTACTAGTCTGTGGCATTCTGTTATAGCAGCAGAAAACAGACTAAGACCTTCCCTTTCTTTATTTATTTAGTCATTTATTTATGGCAGTGCAGGCTTTGTGGGTATGTGGGTATGAGTTTCACACTTTAGGCTCTAGTGCAGTGCTCCATGGTCTATTTTCATGCTCGGTTTCGTTCAGCTCCCGTTGCTGGGAGATTTGCCGTGTTGGAGCCCGTGTCCTTCTCGTGCGTCCCCATAATTGTGTTGTGTCAGCAGTTCCTTTCTTTCTGGAACTGCAAGTTGCTCCAGGCTCATGCAGGGTATTTCCCGCTGAGTCTGGAACGAGTCACTTCTCCAAGGGGAACAGTGGAAACCAAGATCTGTGTTCTGGGTGAGCTCATTGCTCCCTGGTGGCACCACAAGCACCTTAGGCAGAGCAGGGAGATGGATGTATGTATACCGACTGATAGATGCACACACATACACACTTATTTCTGTATCTGCCCATCTGTTTCTATATTAAGTTAAACACGAGATCATACTGATGTCTCTAAATCTAACTCGGCACCACATGGTTCATTCTATTTCTCGGTTTCATTTTAGAATATATTTTCTGTCTTCTATCTTGTTATCTGTCTAGTTTTCTCTTATTAGAACACTCACCTATAGCAGCTCACATTTTGTCTTTATATGACAAAGCTTTAGATAAGATAAGTGCTGTTTGAATTTTATGCAAAATGAGATTGACTCCAAATGAGAGTCTGAAAGGCCCTGTTATGGTTAAAAGCTTTAAGACAAAAAAAAAAAAAAGTTTTACAGTTTCATGAGAGTCTGTAAGTCTCTAAGCTCTCTTAGAGAACTATGGTGCTTGCATTTCTGTCTTCAGCTAAGTTGCAGGTACGTGAAGGTCATCGACAGCTTCAGTTAGGTGCAGATAGGCGCTCTCTCTCCTCCTGACCTCACAGGAGCCTGGCTTCAGGACAGTGAGCGCTTTGCTCTTGGAGGTTCTTTTGTGTTTCCCAGCTTTTCTACTTAAATATGAGACTATCACTTCTCAGTGATAATCTTGAAATTGTTTCTGCAGAACTTATATACATAAACGAATATCAATCCATCTTTTAAGAATGCGTTGTTTAAGTTATGGCAAAGATTAAGGCGGTCAAGTTTCGTCGAGCCTTGAGACGGCATCGTTCTTCACATGCAATCTGCTCAACTCTATCAGAAGTGTCCGAACAGTCTCTCGGTAACTGTCAGGTGCAAAGTGAACACATAGTAAGAGCCAATATCTGAAGCCAGGAAAAATCTAGAACCCCAGGAGCCGGCAGGGAGTGTGATCTAAGGAGAGAGGTGTGGCTTTTCTAAGCAAGAGCCCAGACTGCTGCAGCAGCTTTTTATATGGTTTCGAAAGCTAAGGTTATGGCGGAGTCCCGAGGACTTAAATAAACGTTCAGCCTCGACAAGGACTCATTTCTCAAAACCCTAGGACAAAATGCCATCAGTCAGACTATTGTAGATCAACAGGTTTTCAGGTCAGTCGTATTGTAATTATTCAGATTCATTTCTCTGTATACTTGCCAGGTGATATATCCAGATTGGAGAGTCCTGGCGTGAATACCAAGCTCATCTATACATTTCATGGATTTATGCTGAGCTGGGAGAAATTTTTCTTCTTAATTCTTGCTTTAGGAAGTCCTAAATATTTGCTCTTATACCTGTTGAGTACACAGGAGGTGCCAGAAGGGATGGATAAGGAGAAAATAAGAAGTGTGTATTTTGAAGATGGTAAACAATTGTAGAATCCCACTAAATAAGGTAGAATACTGGTAACTCACAAAGACCCCAGAATTGATAGTAAAGGGACTGGATGAAGGCATAAACCTAAGGAAGCAAGACCAATAAAACAGAATAACAGTTGACTGCAATATAATTTTGGAAGCAGAAAATCTTTAATTTAGTTTTTGGGGCACAAGAATTTCCAGATATCTGAGAGTTATCTGTAATATAAAAAACAGAGATGAAGCCAAACAAAAGAAAAGAGAAACTCAGAAGCTTGAGAAAATAAAAATTATAGAAAATAAAACTTTAAAAAACGATATTTTAGGACAATAAGAAAAGAACGGTGATTTATATGAAAAGTAAGGAGATTCAAAGGACCAATAAGATCCCTTGCATATTAAAATTTGACAGCATGTATGAAAATTCCAGCTGAAGGATTAGGAAATAGTCTTATAAAAATTTCCTGGAAAGTATAACAAAAAATAAATAAAAATATAGAAAGAGAGAGAAGAGAAAAATGGATAAGACTATTATAGGATTCATTAAGAGGTCCAATGTCTGAATAGGAGACCCAGAAAAAACATTCTCTAAGAAGGGGATGTACTCATTGTATCTGTCTCAGGTGTGAGTATTACCTGTGTGATAATGCTAAAGTAAACACTGGGCATTTTCCCTCAAAATTATAGCATCCTTGGGGTTGGGTTTGGGTATAGGGGAAGGTTGGTGTATCTGGAGTAGGGTAAGAGATGTAAGTCTTCATTCCCAGAATGGAAAGTCATTGGAAACAACAATATGGGGATATTTTTCAGGAATATGGAGGCAACTATCAGAACAAAAGCTAAATAGCAGAATAAACATTTGAAAATGGCTACTTCTGAGGGTGGAACACATGATTGCTGACAACTGTTCTTCTCAAACCTTGTAGAGCTGATTAATTTTTAAAGCTAACTGAAAGCATAATTTTAACAAAGACAAAAAACAATTAAAGAAATACATTTTGCAAGTGCTGAAGTTAGGTTTCTATTAACACCTTGAATTTTTTTTCAAATATGGAAGGGTGTTTTCCTTCTTCATCATTGGGGTCAATCTCTAATTTTCCATCTCTTGTTTTAGTATAAAATTAATATTTCTAGTCTTGTGATAAATAGTAACACTGAAAAAAAACCAGAAAAGTAATGTTAGATTTCAATGGTGTGATTTCTCTGAGCTAAAATATTTGCCATTTTTGAAGCATAATGAACATGTACAATTAACACTGTTAAGAAAAATGAGTCAGGGAGAATTTGCTAATTTGGGGGAGATAGTCCCACTGAGATGCATGCAAACACCAAAATCCCTAAGTACCATTCTCAATATATAAAATAATGCAGAAAGGACCTTCATATTCTTTCCCAAATTTCTCCATTTTAAATATGTTCTATTAATTCTGCTTGTTGCAGAGAATAAAATCTAGGTGTCTGTGGGCTGCATTCATTTCTGGAGGCTCTTGTGATGGGCTCATTTCCGAGCTCCCTGTTGGCTGGACTGATGCCCTGCCATGGCAATACCAGAGATCCTGTTTCCTGGGTGACTGTCACCGGGCCGACCTCTGCTCCCGGGAGCCACTCCCGTCCCTCCGGATGCCCTTCACGTGCTGCCTCCCTGTGCCTCCTCAGGGCCACACGCTCACTGAGAGGAGGGGCTGGCTGGGTGGCTTACATTATTTAAATTAATGTTCTGCCTCTTTCTTTTATTAAACAATGGACACTGCGTGGATGCCTGCAAGTTAAACATGCATGTCGTATGAACCTACTACATAAGTACAAACGATGCACAAGTATGAGACTTTCTCAGAGCTGCCTACAAGACATCACGGAAGCAAAATGGCATTAAATATTATTTTCTATTTCCCGATTATTGGATGTTCTAATTACAGATAATTAAATAAATGGAAAGGAATCCCTCTACCATGTTCAAACTAATTTGAGGATACAATTTTCCAGTCTGTGAGTCCAAATCCAAAACTCTTCCACGCCTTTGCACACTTTCTGGCATTTTATCCTCTGAAGTCGCTGTGCCCTCATGAGTCTGCGAAGGCACCACAGCTCGCCAGCGAGCCTGGCATCGGGGCGGACGACAGCTACGGCTGCACAGATGGCAAACTGCTAGCACGTGGAAGACAGATGAAAGTGGATATCGAAAGCGACAGAAATCAAACACTCACCTGGACTACTGTCGCACGTCTCCTCTTCCTCTAATTATGCAACTTAGACGTCGCATGAAGACAGTTCTCCTGTGAAAGATGAATCTTCAGAATAATGTCTTAACCTTGGGAGAGAGCCCCTGGCCGACCCCCCACACCGTAGATTCCAGGGCCAGTTAAACGCTGTTGTAAGTCGCTTTTCCTCACCCATTTGATCTTTTCTAAGCATTCCATCGAAGCAAAGTTAAATTCGTGTGGTACATTGGAAGGATAAAACCAAAGCAGGACACACAGGCATTACATTTATCAGGTATTGGGCAGGTGGGAGGGGGAGGTGGGGATGGGTATAGACATACATAATGAGCGAGATGTGCATTGTCTGGGGGATGGACATGCTTGAAGCTCGGACTTGAGGGGGGAGAGGGGATGAAGGGCATTATATGCAACCTTAAAATTTGTAGCTCCATAGTATGCTGAAATAAAATTAAAAAAAAAAAAAAAAACCAAAGCAGGACAGATCGGGTCTGTTTCCGGGAGACAGAGGGTGATGGAGGAGCCAGGCTGCCCACGAGAACCACCCGAAGGCTCATCAGACACGAGTCAAGCGTCCACAGTGTCCACGCTAATTCTGGTAGTTCCCACAGCAAGGTTTCATTCTCTGAGGACAGCATTTTTAAAGTCCAAGAGCCGCCATTTACAATGCAAACACCCCTAGATGGAGTCTCGCTGTGTGCTAACCTCTTTATTAGAACACACACCTTGGGGATTTAGGAATTGTGAGTCACTAGCTAAGAAATACCAGATCACTCTGCAGGTGCCACGGAGCTCTGGGTGCTGGTGAGAGAAAAAAGGAGGGCAGGGGGTGTCACAGTGAAACTTCTCCCCTTCCTAATTGTGCCGAGCTCGCCCTGCATACGCCATCCTGAAACAAAAACCCCGTTAGCCACGAATCACTCAGGTAATCATTCTCTTTCTTTTCCCACTGTGAACTTTCCATTGTTTCTGGAAAGACGACTTCACTTGGAATCTTGTGGAATTCAGGTCACTCTGGTGCCTGCCACTGCCTAATCTGAAAGGGGGTCAGATTATCAATTAAAGACAAAACCCCAGTTCTTGGGGGAAACACTATTTAGTAAATATTAAATTGTTCTAGAATTTCTGAATTCCTGAGATTGTTTAACCCTTTTTGAAATGGTGAAAGAGCAAAGTCAGGGGCTTATCATAGCTCAGGAAGTGATTTGACCTTAACCACATTTTCGTAATTCACCACTGACCCTGAAACTGGTGAATCAGACTCTGTCGCAGCCTAGAAAATCCCAAATTCGATTTTACTTCAAACTACAGGCCTAGAGACCTTTGCCCCAACCCTTTGAATCAGCTGTGTTTACCATTTGGATTTATTTTCCAAGTCTCAGATAAGATGCAGGGTGCATGTGCTGTACGTTAATGACGTCCTTGAAGGCCTGGTCACCTGCTGGTTACCAAACACTGCTCCTGTTGACCTCGTGTGGCAGCCATGCTGAGGCTAAGTGGGAGCCACCATGGCTGTCCCCCCGAGGGGGCAGGGTTCTCTGTCCAACAGCTTCAGGTTGGGGCAGATTTGTCTCCAAATGGGCAACTAAACGAACACACGAACATTGTTTCTCAGGGCGTTTTGGACTTCTGAACTGCAGACGACAGATTGTAGACCTATATTTTTATTACCACTATGTGTGTAAGGGCACTTAAAAAATTAAAGTGATGCGTGTGTTAATGACCTCTGCCACGCAGTTCTAAAGTAGGGGATGAAATCACAGACGCACACGCACCCCCCCCACACACTCACACACACTATGAGTGGTCTCATGTTGACTGTTGTTCAAAGAACAATACTGAAAGCAACCCTCAGACAGATGAGAGAGTTCACTGACGTAGAACGATCGTCACGTGTAAATCCCTCGCATCGCATGCTCTACTTTAGTTGTTATCAGTTTAGACGGGAATTAAACCTAGGGTAACTTTTTTAACCACAGCCTTATGAGAAAAAAATACATTTAAGAACAATATTCATAATTATCTACTAAAATTAATGGAACTATAATGAAAAAATCATAATGTAGTGGCTGGCCTGCCAATAGGGAGGCTCAAATAGACCACAGTCACATAAACCATTTGATGCTACAGTTACTTTGGAACATTCTAGAACCTGTTGCTACTGGATAAAACCAGTAAAGACAAAAACAAACAAACAAAAACTAACAGGGTTTTTGGTTTTTGGACCAGATAGTTTTTTGCTATGTCAAAAAAACAAAACAAAACAAAACAAAAAAAAAAACCCTGGGGAGGAATCAATTAGATTAATTCTCTGGAGAAGGAGGGCAGCAAAACTAACTTTTTATAAGTAAAATTATCAATTGCTACATCAAAATACTGGTTAAGCATCAGCTGACTTGGTGACCACAGACCAGCTTCCATAGGACAGAAGGAAACCAAAGAAAACGCTCCTGCATGACTGCAGGCAGTAAGTCACGGGCAGGATGCCTGGGCCGCCGTTGCCCTTCCGATCGGCAGCGGATGCAGCCTCCCAGGTTTATGCACCAAGATACATCTTGTGTTCACTATCTGACGAGTCCAATTTCAGACTTGTCTTTCACAGAGGTCTGAGTCATTTATAAACACGAAAATCAAAACTTAAAGCAACCACTGAGCTCCTGTGACTTTAGAGGCTTGGATTAAACTTGGCTCCGGCCCAATACCGTGGCTTCTACTCAGCTTTTAAACTATTTTTAACTCTGTTATAAAATACAGTGCACTGGGAAGCAATGTTGCAGGCGAGGGTCCGCTTAAAATACTAAAAGAAGTGCTAGACGTACCATCTGGAAAATGCAAAGGGCAAAAAGAAAAGGAAGAATTACAAAGGACTGGCAAGCGTGGAGCAGACCTGTAGTTTACAGAGTCGGAACAGGTGCCTGGGAAATGCGGTCGGCACGGCGAGCATCCTCAGCGACTGAACTTACAGGGAGAGACGTTGTGCTAATAACCACACGTGCACAGGGACGCCAGACAAAAGGGAAATGTCTGCCTCACACACATGCACACATACGCACACACACACACATGCACGCACGCTTACATGCGTGCACACACGCGACAATGCTGGGAAGCTTGACTGCAGGTAGCATAGCAGGATACTCACCGGCAAAGACAATCTCATTACTGCCAGAACTGCATTTTCATTCTTGCATGTGCACGATTCAGAGTGGTTTGCAAATTATTTAAATAACTTTTACCTACAATTATCAGGGGCTGTCACTCACGTAAAGGAAAAGCAAAACCGTGTCATTTGATACACTTTACCGCTCAGTCATTTGACATATTTGTAATCATCCTGTGTGCGTAATTGCTAATGGGCTGTTAGAAGCGACTCTCCAGAAAGAAAACCTATTCTCTTTTTTTAAAGGCTTCTTTTTTTTTCCCAGAACAGTTTTAAGTCCATAACCAAGCTGAGAGGAAGGCACAGAGGTTTCCCACATACCCCTGCACGCCACGGGCAGAGCCTCTCTGCCTCCAGCACCCGCCATGCGGTGCCGCGTCTCAACTGATGAACCTGCGGTCACACAGCGTGAATTCCGGAGTCCCCACTTCGCATTAGAGTTCGCTCTTGGTGTTGTGCAGCCTAAGAGTTTGGACAAGTGCACACTCACATGTTTCCACCACTAAAGCATCATACTGAATATCTTCACTGCCCCAAAATCCCTACCCCCGAAACCAACCCCTAACAACCTCTGTTTTACCGTCTCCACGGCTCTGCCTCTTATGTCGTGTAGTTAGAAACAGGCGGTCAGTCTGCATTCTTTTTAGATTGGCTCCTTTCACGTAATAATATGCATCCGGGGATCCCTCATGTCTCTCTCTCCATGGCTTGAGGGCACATTTCTTTTTAGTGCTCAGTGATACTCCGGTGTCTGCATGTGCCGCAGTCTTGCATTCATTCACCTACCAGAGGACATCTTGGTTGCTTCCAAAGTTTGGGAAGTGTGAATGAAGCTGCCATAAGCGTCCCGGCTCAGAGATTGTGCGGAGTGATGCTACTCTGTCTTCGTCTCATGTCCCTGCTTGCTTAGGTGAAGTCCCAGGCAGCACAGGCTTCTCCCCTAGGCCTGAGGTCACAGGTAACCCCATGCTTCGGCCAGGACTGGTCTCCTGAACCCCAGGCAAGCAGGGCTGTAGCTCCCTGAGTGTTGAGAGGTGGCGGGAACCAGACGGGCAGCCCAGACCCCTCCAAGTCCTTCTGATTCCCGTCTGTACTTCACTGGTCAGGATTGGCATCCAGTGCAAGAACCATCTGCAGTGTTGGAAATTTGACAGGATTAACTGCAGAGATTCTAGTGCCATAATTGGGGTATTTCCGATGCACTATATACCCAGATAAAATACCAAAATATGAAAAGGTAAAAACCAGTGCTGCTAAAGCCATTGAAGCCAAATCCGTATTTCATGTTATTCCTCACAAATATGCATATGTATTATATCTCACCGAAATGATAAGTACTAAGGTAAGGTTAGCTTTCCGAACACTTGCAACGTTAGATTTCAGGGCCGCTGAAAGTGGAGCGGGCGGGAAGTGGGAGGCTGGTTCCTGGGCTGCTCTTCAAACAAGGGTAATTCCCAGGCAGCATTGTGCTCAAGAACTGAAAGAACATTTTGTTCTCTAAAGCCCTGCAGAAGTATTGTGGATGAAGAAATGAGAACATGAGGGAAGTGTGTTCAGGGACTCGATGTGGAGGTCAATTAAATTAGTGTCTATTGACCAAGCCCCTGCAGTGGGCACAGCCTGACCCCGCCATGCCTGGCGTGGGCGTGAGCACACCTCCCCAGGGCAGAGCTGCCCAGACGCTCGATAGGGATTAGCAAGCGTGCCATGGAGTCCTCCGTGTGGGAGGGAAGGTAGACAGATGGTGCCAACACTCGCAGTGAACCTCACCTTCAAAGTCCCGTCCCAGACACCACTGACCCTGGGAGGGAGTAAAAGAGCTAGGAATTAAACTCAGGGTTGCTGAGCCCAAACCATGCATTTTGTACCCACCTTGATGCTTCTCCCAAAAGGGGGAGAAGGAGGGGTGGGATGTGCCCGCAAATTTCAGAGTAAAATGAGAAGGAGAGGAGTATAATTATACTGCACTTCCCATAACTAGGGCTGCATTTAAGATGTTTCTGCTAAAATCTGCTCCTGTGAAGCAGGGTACTCAAAGTCTGGTCGGCAGAGCAACAATGCAGCAGACCCCAGAAGCTTTCTAGAAATTCAGATTTGGGGGCCCACTTGGACTCCACCCACTGGATCAAAATCGGGGATGGGGGAAGCTATTCTGTGGTTCCCGTGCCGTAATCTCATGTTCCTCAACTCAGGGGATGCCATCGCCACCGGCCAGCTGCGTGAGATAGAAAACCAGGAGTCCGTATTTAATCAGAAGTCAAAATGGTATTTTAGCACACCCACAAACAGGTAACCCACGCAGCAGCCTTTGCTGGCTTCTCACGGCATGCTCCGAGGAGGAAGCTGAGATCCTCACCAAGGTGTGCGGGTGGATCACCCCTGACCCGTGCCCAGTGCTCTCCCAGGCGGACGCCACCTCCCGCCCGTGATGGACGGCGGGGCTGCCACCAGATAGCCCTCTACAAAAAACCAACTTGGCCTCAAGACTGGGCATCTACAGCCATGACCACAGACAAATAGGAACTACACCATGTTGAGCTGTGATATGAAAAAGGTCCCAGGTGACAGGCCGTGTAGAACATTGAATGAGATTTAGGCTCTTCCAGGGTTGTCTTTGCCATGCAGTGTTATATATAGCCGAGGCTCGCAGGGCCATGGGACAGAGAGACAGAGTCACTGAGGCTGTAACTATCAAAAGGAGTCTTACTGTCTAGCTCGAGCTAGGGTCCGAGCCCCCAGAGTGCCAGCGCAGTGGCCTCTTCTTCGGGCAGGGACCTCCCTTGTGTGCTAGTGAGCCTTTTATACCTAAGCTGTTTACATGCTGATCATGCATCCGCCCCCACAGTGATTCTCACTCCATCCTGCCCCTGATAAGCTCCAACCTGTTCCGGGTCCCAGCTGAGAGACTCCGGTTTCCGAGTTCTTTGTCTTTCTCCTCTGCATCCCATGATGTACCCACAATGCCCTGCGGTTAGCAAGCAAGCAGTAACAGAAGCTGGAAGGTGTCCGTTGTCCTTACAGCCCAGTATCTTATAGCAGTAGCTGTGTGATCCTCGGCCAGTCGTTGCAAATCTCTAGGCCTTCTTTTCCTTATGTATAGATTATCAACGTTAGCTCCTGAGTGCTCCACAGACTTGTAAACATAAAATAAGACTTTTAAAAGCTCATTAGAAACTACCTTGTTTTCCCTAACATAAGACAGGGTCTTATATTTATTTTTCCTCAAGAAGACACCATAGTGCTTATTTTCAGGGGGTGTGTTATTTTTTTTTTTAAGTATGGTACAACAATCTACATTTATTCAAATATAGTTAAGTCATCTTCTTCTGGAACATCATCATCACTCTCCAGACCCCAAATTCCATCCTGAATTTCTTGCGACTCTATTTCCTTCAGAACCATTGGCCCCAATCTCTCATGTCAAGCAACAGAGCTCTCATGGGGCAGATGAGAAGGGCTGCTCTTCTTTACCTCTCTGAGATGACATGCACGGGTTGTGCAGATGCTCTGCGCAGCCACGCCCATCACTAGGGCTTATTTTCTGGGTGGGGCTTCTATGGCACACATGCTCAGAAATCCTGCTAGGGCTATATTTTATGGGTAGGTCTTATTTTTGGGGAAACATGGTATGAAATGCTCATAAACTCTGTGAGCTCTTCTGTAAAGAGCAAAGTGTATCTTGTCTCCTGTGCTGAGGAAAAAGCTATAATGTACGCAAAACACCTCACCCTGGGCTACAAGGTTTGGCACTGGATGACATCACAACTGTTATTGTTGCTTCTGCCGTTGCCTTGTTATAGAAATGTAGCGGAGAGTCTTGGCTGGGCGAAAACTGAGCTCCTCCGTGAACATCTGGAAGGAGAAACACGGCACTAACTGCTGCCTTGTTCCTGCCGTCCTCCCGTCCGTCTGCAGCCACTGACTTACAAGGGGCCTGAGACTCCTCTTAGAAAAAGAGTTCAAACCTCGTGGGCTTCAGGGTTTTACCATATGATGCTGTATTTGGCTGTGCTCACAGGAGAGGACAGGGAGCCACAGTGGCGAAGGCAAAGTACTCCGGCACACTGGCCAGCTCGTGGTCCAATGCTGACCTGACAAAACCTTCTGAGACGGTTTACCATAGCGCCAGGGAGAGCGCAGGGTTCCCGAAAACGTCTCGGCCCAAACACGCACGCGCTTAGCCCTCACGCTGGTGATAAATGGAGTGATACTGTAGGCAAAACAACAACAAACAAACACAACAAAGAACGAAGAGAGCCATTTCCCTCTTGTGCGGAAGCACGGGGACAACTCGGTTCTCGCTTGGTCGGGACGCAGGCGGGAGGGTTCTCAGAGACAGCCAGGCTTCCCGCGCTGACGGACTCGCTGTCCCTGAAACCCCCAGGAACTTCAGACATGCCTTTCGAAACTCCTCTTCAGCATGGTCGGTGAGCCGGCCAGTACATAAGAAATATCCAGAAACTGAAAACTCAGTGAAGCACACCTGCAACTCCGACTCGGGCCTCCTTCTGTGCTGCCCTGCAGACGTGGAGCTTAGGCCCCCATGGTCTTAGGGTGCAGGGTGCAGGGAGCGTCCCCGGGCGCTGGCTGAGCCCGAGCCAGGTTGGACGCGATGAGAAGCAACAGCATAAAGTGCAAACGTCGGAGAAGAAAGAAGACTTAAGGCTTAAGACCGATGAGCTAAGCTTCTACATTAGAGTGAAACAATACAAAAAATAAATAAATGAATGAAATAAAGGACTAAAGATTGGAGCAAATATTAACAGATTTTTAACCGTCTATAATTAGAGATGATTAAGATCTAAGATCTAAAGGATGAAAAAAAATGAGATATTTTTTGTTTGATTAAGAAGAATGAGTCACAGATACGTAGTACTAGCACTGATAATGTGTGAAACAACAACATCTAAAGAGAATGACTGATAAGAAATTATTATAAACAACTCTATGCCAAAACATTTGAAAACTTCAATGAAATGACCAAACTTCTAGAGAAATAAAACTTCCACAGATTGATTCAAGTAGAAGCAGAAAACTAAATACTCCTATAACTATCACAAAATGGAATCGCTAAATACCTCCTCACAGAGAGACTCAGGAATCAAATATTTCACAGGTGAAATATTTGGCAGCAGAAAATAATTTCACATTTCCATAAGTATTCCAGAACATATCAAAGGAGAGAATTACTTCAAATCACTTTGGCAAGCTATCATGTGCTTGATTGAAAACAACACAACACTGTAGAAAGAGTACCGTGAAAAGATCGCATCTTCTTAAGGATAATAGATCAGAAATTTGAAATAAAATATTAGCAAAAAAATCCAGCATCATATTTATGCATGTATGTTTATATATCAGAAACCAAGGTCAAGTTGGAATTTTCCTAGGATTGCAATCTTGTCTAAACATTTAAAAATTACATAAAATAACTAACCAAAATAATTATTTAAATAAGAAAAATCATATGACCCTCACAATGATGAAGAAAAATTCATTTGACAAAAATTAAAATCTAATTATCCTTTATAAAATTAAAACCAACATCAGAATACTCTTAGCAGAGTAAACAAGTAAATCAATGAAATATTAATACATTTTTTTTTTCTTCTACCTGAAATGCCACTAAATAATCATAAAGGGACTTTTTTAAAAAAGAAGGACACAGATGTCAAGGTGACAGGAGTGAAGACAGCAGTGGGTGACCATGGTCCCCCCTGGCCTGGGACAGTCCCAGCCCACTCTGCTCACCAATCGCTTTCTGTTTTGCAATCACTGGGTCTTCCACCTAGGTGATAAATTATTGGAAATTATTGGGCCATCCCTTGGCAAAACAAAATCGTATTAGCTGGAATGAGGATTCAAGGTGAATAAATGAAGAATCTTACTGAGAAAACTAACTTCTAAGCAGCGACGAGGAGCAAGGAAACCAACCTAATTCACGCGTCTGAGTGTCCAGGGTCTCAGGAAACGGAAGTGTCTTCCCCCTTTGAGAGGCAGAGTGGGTGACTAGCAGATTGCCCCTCCACCTTTCCCAAGCCAGCAGAGTCACTGTCACCTCTCCCTGTGTCACTGTGCCCAGTCCTCTACCATGTTTCCCTGAAAAATAAGACCTGCCCATAAAATAAGCCCTATTTAAAAGAACTATAAGGTCTGATGATTGCTACATTAAAATTACGAATTACTATATCATTATTTTAATACCATGTTTCCCCGAAAATCAGACCTACCCATACAATAAGCCCTAGCAGGATGTCTAAGCATTTGCGACATAGAAGCCCCACCCCGAAAATAAGACCCAGTGATGGGCGTGGCTACGCAGCGCATCTGCACAACCCATGCGAGTTGTTGCGGAGCAGGAAAGAAGACGAGCAGCCCTTCTCATCTGCCCCGTGAGAGCTCTGTGGCTCCACGTGAGAGATTGGGGCCAATGGTTCTAAAGGAAATAGAGTCGTAAGAAATTCAGGATGGGATTCGGGGTCTGGAGAGTGATGATGATGTTCCAGAAGAAGATGACTTCACTGTATCTGAATAAATGTAGATGGTTGTACTGTACTTAAAAAAATAGCACATCCCCTGAAAATAAGCCCTAGGGTGTCTTCTTGAGGAAAAATAAATATAAGACCCTGTCTTATTTTCGGGGAAACATGGTACCTCCACTTGCCCCAGAGTCTGCTCTCAACCGAGGAGAGGCAGTGGCCTGCGTGTGATGCCGCTCAGATCATGCCATCATCTTCCAAAAATCTGAAATGTTGCTTCCTCCCACGCATGCCGAGAGCTCCAATCAACAGTCACCTCTGTGACTACGTAGGGGCCCCGTGCCGTCTGTGCCGGTACACGCAAGTGCACACGTGTTTTCTCCTCTCCTGACCTTGTTAACGTCCCTCTGCATGCACTGGCCTCCTCCCGTCGCCTGACACGCAGCCACACGGCCCCACTGTCTCTGCACAAGTCTTTCCCCTGTGCAGACGCTTCTTCCCAGATACCCGCACGCCAGCCCGACACTCACTCCTCCAAGTGTGCACTCACACGCCGCCTCTCAGCAGGGCCCACGAGGGCCAGCCTGTTCCAAGTTGTGTCCCTTTGTCCACCTCCAATGCCTGGCCCCCACCCTGCTGCCCTCTGCTGCCCTTACCACTCATGACCTTGTTCCATGTGATACAGCTTCTTTCTTTCTTTCTTTCTTTCTTTCTTTCTTTCTTTCTTTCTTTCTTTCTTTCTTTCTTTCTTTCTTTCTTTCTTTCTCTCTCTCTCTCTCTCTCTCTCTCTCTCTCTCTCTCTCTCTCTCTCTCTCTCTCTCTTTTTTGTTTTTGAGTCAGAGTCTCACTCTGTTTCCAGGGCTAGAGTGCCGTGGCGTCAGCCTAGCTCACAGCAACCTCAAACTCCTGGGCTCAGGTGATCCTCCTGCCTCAGCCTCCCGAGTAGCTGGGACTACAGGCATGCGCCACCATGCCCGGCTAATTTTTTCTATATATATTTTTAGTTGTCCAATTAATTTATTTCTATTTTTAGTAGAGACAGGGTCTCACTCTTGCTCAGGCTGGTTTTGAACTCCTGACCTTGAGCGATCCACCCGCCTCGGCCTCCCAGAGTGCTAGGATTACAGGCATGAGCCACCGCACCCGGCCTATTTCTTAAAACTGTGTTTATAGTTTGTGCTCTGTCTCCTGTGGGAGTTCTGGGAGGGCTGAGATCCCTGCTTTGCTCACTGCCATATCCCAGGAGGCTGGAGTAAGACCTGGTACATAGTAACGACTCAATGAATATCTTTAACTATATGTTTTGAATGAACTGAACTTGGACTAGAAGCAGAAGAGCCTCCCTCCCTTCTCTCCTCAGAGCCCTCCCCTGACACTGCTCCCCTTCGACTCCTGCAAAGATGGAAAGCAGCATTCTGGAGCGAGTCAGACAGAGTCTCACGCTAGGACCTACGGCTGTGACATAACAAAACCAAAAAGTCAGCAGCTTGAAACAGCACAAAGTTAGTATCTCTTGGTTTTCATGGGCTAAGATTCTGGGCTCCAGTTAGCTGGGTCTTCTCGTAAGGGTCTCCACAGGCTGACGTCTAACTGCATTCTCACCTGGGGCTTCCATATGCTTTAGGGAAGAGTAAGAGTTGGAACCATTGGACTATAATAAGCCCCTCGCCCTTATTAAGGATTCGGCGTTTATGTCAGATCAAAGAGGAGTACAAACATTTTTAAATACAGGATAGAACAGTCGAGCTTGTATGCTACTGAGATCATTCTGGCTTTAGTGTAGAGTTCGAGTTGAAGGGGACCAGGGGCGGCTATTTCAGAGGTTCAGGCAGTAGGGGATGGTTTCTTTGCCCAGAACAGTGGCTGCTTGGATGGGAAGAAGTGGAAGAGAAGAGATATGTCAAAGAATTAAAATTGACAGAATGAGAAGACTCAGTAGATAGGGTGCAGAGGCCTCAATGTGGCTGCTCAATCTCCCGCTTGTGCAGTCGTGGGGATGGTGGAGCCATTCACTGAAGGAGGGAACACGGCAGAAAGAACTGGCCAAGACAGAAGGCCATGTCCTCAGTGTTGGACGTAGCTTTGGAGCAGCCCTGGGACGCTGAAACAGAGATGCTGAATAGGCAGTTGGCCAGAATACGAGAACAGAATCTGAGGAGTCCCCCATCCGAACATCTGGGAAAGGAGGTTGAGTAGAGGGAAGCCCAGGCTCAAAGCTGGCTAAATCCTAGTAGATGATGGGAGTTTTCTGTGCTTCACTGAGTAGAGATTAGGTACCGTGTTTCCCTGAAAATAAGACCTACCTATAAAATAAGCCCTAGTAGGATTTCTAAGCATTTGCACAATAGAAGCCCTACCCCGAAAATAAGCCCTGATGATGGGCGTGGCTACGCAGGGGTTATGCACAACCCATGCATTTCATCGCGGAGTGGGAAAGAAGACGAGCAGCCCTTCTCATCCGCCCCATTGTGACAGCTGCTGTCCCAGAGGTGACAGGAAAGGTGCAGGCAGCCCCACCAACTAGGTCGGCTCTCCCTATCAGGTCCTGGCCATCCTGTGTGTGCTGCAAGCTGAGGCTTTGAGGGGAAAATAACACACCCCCTGAAAATTAGCCCTAGGGTGTCTTATTGAGGAAAAATAAATATAAGACCCTGCTTTATTTTCAGGGAAACATGGTAGGAAAATGACTCTGAGATGAAGAGAATAAGAAAGCGAGAATCAAATGGCATCACCGAGAAGCCATAGAAGGATGCTGAGCCCCTGAGTGGCCACCCCGGTGTACCCCTCTCCTAGCAGGTCACTAACTCCCCATCTCTTCAAACATGTTAACCGGAGCTAATGACCCTGACCTGCCTCGAGGACTCGAACTGCAGATTAATTTACCATCTGAAATCACTGAGCTAGTAACAGTGGAAACTTAAACATTCTGTATTTTCTTTACTGTAACACCCAAGGACCTTCGTCCGTCCCTGTTTCCTTCTCCCATTCTACTTTCCCCATCGCAATTTCCACATCCAACGTCCGTATGATTTGGTGTCTTTCCTTGCCTCTTCGTGGCATGTGACACCTACGCAGGCAGGTCCTGTTCTCTCTCTCGTCCATGGCTGAATCCCAGCACCTGGCTGAATGGCTAGCATGGAACACTCCTGTTGAATGAATGAATGAATGAATGAATGAATGAAATTTGAAAATGTGTTCTAGAATTGATACATCTTTGACTGTCTGGAAACCCAGTTATTCAGAATAACACACCACACAGGATCTGGCAGTTCAGGATGTTCCTATGCTGCAGCATCTTTACTCTACTTTGGCCACATTTCAGGTTAAATTGGCTTTTGTTGACACACCTTGAAACGTATTTGCCACTGTTAACACTGTGCTTATGGGATAATATATTCCTGAATGCTAAATCATCAGCTTCCAAACAGACATGTGTGGCGTGACGTCTTCATGTAATGGTCCCTCACCGAGATCCCAGGCAGCACGTGCAGGGGACACAGCCATGAGCTACCAGCCAGGTGTGTTTGGCTGTAGCTCTCCTCTGCCTCTGATTAGCTGTATGAGCTACAGCAGGTGCATGAAACTCTCTAGTTCAGTTTTTATTCTATAAAAAGAGAGGCTTAGGTTGTGTGATCTCTTACATTTCTTGCAGCATGAAGATTGTTTTTTTTTTCCAAAATGCAATAAACCATGAACAGAATTAGAAGCTATCTCAGTCACCCCTGGCTTTTGTGGAACTTATTAGGTTATTATATAGAAGCTGGAGTCCATAGGGCACTGGTGAGAAGTGTCCACAAACAAATAGCTCTGCCCACCCTAACTCATCTGTCTTTCAGGGAGGTCTCAGAAGAATAAGCCATGCCAGGGGTTCTTTATGTAATTCAATCGTGGCTGATCAGCAACCTTTATTAGCCAGTGAACTTGCCTTGAACCACATAATACACATTTTATCAGCTGATTTCCACAGAGATTGGAATCTGAGGTAAAGTGGCAGATGGTGGTCTGGCCTCCTTGTGACTAACATCTCCATTTCCTGGGAGTGCGTTGCCTGTCTGATGTCTTGCTGGGGTTGCCAGCTCTGCGGGCCAGAGCTGCTAGACTTCCAGGGGTTCCAGCATGGCCAGCAAGAAGGAGGAGGCAACTAGGGTTTATCAAACGCTCACCGACGTTAAGTGCTCTCCACATGAACACAGCGATTTATGCCTGGTTTGCAGTAATGTTGACCTTTCTTGTTTTTTCTACTAGTGTTTCTTCATAGAAAAAAAAATTAAACTGGCCTAATTTCTAGAAATTTTGAAACATTACCTTATTTTTAAAGGCCAATGATGTAAGTTTTCAAAGCAGAACAATTTCATTCTATGTGTCCAGGAGTCATAACTGCATCTTCATGAAACCTCTTATGTAGAATATGTTTCAAGGAAAAAGAAATTGTTACGGGAACCCCAACACAGACTTCTTGCAGTGAGAGGAGGCTTTATGTCACCCTGCAAGCATTCTGCGACTAAAAAATTGCTGTCAGCTGCTAGGAAAAGTGCAGTCAAACTCTAGCAAGGCTCTTTATATAATGACTATTGAAGGAAGAAGGGTGGTAAGAGGAGATTTGTTCCCATGGAGACAGAAAATTTATCCTTAACGAGTAGTAATTCTCAAGAATTCCGGACTTACCAATTCATTCATTCAGCAAACATTTTTTACTTATCCCATGGGTCATATTGGGTATGTTTTTGTGAACTAATGGCAAGCGTAGCCCAGGAAGCTGCCCTCGCAGAGTTTAGTGATCGAGGAAAACACTGGCCAGGAGTAACAACGCTAAGCAGGGTGGGCTTTCTCCCCCACCAAGCCTTTCTCAGGAAGCAGCACCTATCTTTGATTCTTATCCCCTTCTCTATTTGTGGACTCCAGGCTTATATACAATAGGATATAAAATAGAGAAGTGGTTGGTAAGAGAGAAAAAATAAACAATAGAGACTTTTATTTAATAATGCACCAGGTCGTGCTGCCTAGAGTAGATGAATAAGTGTTTCTAGTCTCAAAGATATTTTAACTAAAGGCAGACTGAGAATAAGCATTTTTCTTCACTCCCTCCTTTGAAGAAGTATTGGTTTGAGCTCTCAGGCTGCAGAGATACTCTGGGTGTTGCAGACCTCGTGGTCAAGTTGGCTTGGGTAGTAACTTACACAGTCACACAACCACGTTGTGTCAACCATTCCATTCATGCATGTAATTCCCAGGTGAGGTGCTCTGGGAACCCAGGACTGTGGCAGGAACTTTCTCTCTAGTTCCATGTAAGCTCCTCTAGTGAGACGCTGGGGAGATAGAACAGATGGTCAACCGAGGTGACTTCCTGGGATAAAAGGGAAGATCATTTGTTGGTGGTTCATGAACAAGAGTTTCAGTGGAGGGCGGGGTAATCTGTGAGTCATGTGACAGCTTTGATGGGAGGACCCAAGCCAGCAATGAGAGCAGCATTTTTCACACGGGGACAAGCAACTGGATGAGGGAAGCAGCCTGTAACGGGCACCGCGGCGGCTGGACGTGGAGTGTCCCCACTGAAACTCACACTGACATGTGCTGCCAATGGGATGCTGTTGGGAGGTGGCACTTTTGAGAGAGGATTAGGGCGTTCAGATAGATTCATGTCTTTCTAGGAAGATTGGGTTAGTTCTCCAGGGGATGAGTTAGTTTCCAGAGAGTGAGTGGTTACAAAGAGAGGCTGCTTCTTATGTTTTGTCCCTTCCCACCCACACCTGCTTCTCTGCCCTGCTGTGGTGCAGGGCAGGCCTACTCCAGAGGCCGGGCAGATGCCAGTGCCACACTTCTCAGACCTCCCAGCCTCTGGAATCACGAGCCAGGGGCAGCTCTTTTCTTTGTGAGTCCCCCAGTCTCGAGTATTCTGTTATTGCAACACAAAACAGACTAAGACACTTTCTTGGGCTGCAAATTTAGGAAATTGGCAGATGTTGTGGAAGGGAGGCAGAGATAGACCTTCCGATGAAGATTAAACCATCTTGGAGAACACGCAGGAAGGACAGATTGCGGAATGTGCACGCCGCGCCGTCTTAGAAGTGCTGAGGAGGACGGACGTCAAGGGTGGCCTTGCACCTGGTGTGGACTGGCTGCCGTCTCCACACACACCTGCAGAGGGAGCGATGCCATGTTCTCAGACACCACGCCGAGGTTGACTAAGAGACCACAAAATGACTTTCCCCTTGGAGAATAGATTTGAAAAAAAATCAGGTTAATGCAGAGGGCAGGTAGAACTGAGAGGCAGGGGAGGGTGAACGGGCTTCGGAGGCACCAAGTCTGTGCGGCTGGGCTCTGCTCGCTGGTCTTGGGCCACTGAGGAGTCTGAGGCTGTTGCGAGGCTCCATGCTATAAATGTCAATTTGGTTAAAAAAAAAAAAAAGAAGAAGAAAGAAAGAAAAGAAAGATCTCACTATAGAAAAATGAGCACAGCCACAAACAAAAACAGAATAGAGTGGCTAATCCATGGTGTTGTTTAAGAAAAAGTGCACATGTTCATGGGTAAAATTAGTCCAAGAGACATGGGTTAATATGTTGTCCCCCACACTGGGGAAATGTAAGCTGGAAACAGCAACCTTAATGCAGGGACAGGGCAGGGTGCCTGGAGGAAGCTTCTGGGTGAGCTCATGCTGTCCTCCTTTGCAACAGTTCTCACTTGTGTCACCACCGTGGGAGGTGGGACATGCACTGGCAGACTAACTCCCACCGGGGAAACTCCCTCCTGTTGGAAGATGGGCAAGTGCTGGCAGTGCTGTGTGAGATGGGGGTGGCCCCCACCTGGGCTCAGAGCCTCAAGGATTCCATATCTATCCTCCAGAGCAGGTGACGCACCAGAATCTCAGGTCTCCAAGTCTGACTGGGTCAGGCAAAAACTAGTCTCAGAAACCAAGGAAGGTTCTTGGGAAGTGGTGCCAGAAAGTGTGTTCTAAGTCGCTTATCACTTTTGACCATTTTATGAGGGTCTCCTGCTTAATACGTCCTTACGAAAACCATGGGAACCACGCCAGCCAGCGCAGTTGTAGTAGAACATGACTGGGAAGGGCAGTGTATTGTGAAGAACCAAAATTCCTGCAGAGGCCGGTGGATTTGAGACTCTGCTCATACTCCTGGATGCTGAGCGTGTCTCAGTGCCAGCTGAGACCATCATGAAAATCTCTCAGACACTAGCCAACTATTGTCGTCACTGGTTGACAGTATTTGGCCAAGCTCTCACCTTATGCCCAATACAAGAAAGCAATCTGATCAAAGTCCAAGGCATCTGGTCAGAGATCTCAGTTTATAACAATTTCCCTGCTTCCTGGGAGCCAGGACGAATGTCATCAAGGAAGCCACAAACTAAGACTGAAGTGATCTCCCTCCTTAAATGAGAATCAGGCTATTCCAAAAGGAAAACACAATCAAATAAAGTAACAGGATGTGACGATTTCTTTGTGGAGCTTCTTCTGGGAACATTGTTCTCTCCGAGATTACTGATTATTAAGGTAACTGCACATTAAGGTGGGTGCAGTGGCTCATGCCTGTAATCCTAGCAGTCTGAGAGGCCGAGGCAGGAGGATCGCTTGAGGTCATGAGTTAGAGACAAGCCTGAGCAGGAGTGAGACCCCGTCTCTACAACAAAATAGAATGAAATTAGCTGGACAACTAAAAATAGAAAAATTTAGCTGGGTATGGTGGCACATGCCTGTAGTCCCAGCTACTTGGGAGGCTGAGGCAGGAGGATCACCTCAGCCCAGGGGTCTGAGGTTGCTGTGAGCAAGGCTGACAACATGGCACTCTAGCCAGGGCAACAGAGTGAGACCCTGTCTCGAAGAAAAAAAAGGTAAAAACAGCTCCACAGTAATGGCAGCATATGTTTTTGGTCAATTTCAGAGTCCAAATATATTCCTGATTTTGAGGTTAACTATGAAATCTATGAATAAGACACATGGCAGAATTACAAAGCACAGAATAAATAGACTAAGATTATTCACAGAACATACCCTAAGTTAATTCTACTGTGGTTACCATATGCATTTTGTAGGACTTTAGTCTTATAAAATACAGTGAGGCTTGCTGAATAGCTCAACATACAATACGTTTTGGTAAACGTTCCATAAGCACTTAAAGATAATGAGTATTCTATGGTTGCATGTGGTTATTTTCTATATCCCTACTAGTTGTAGTCAGCTCAGGCTGCTGTAACAAAACATCATAGACTGGCTGACTTAAACAACAGGTATTTATTTTCACAGTTGTGGGGGGAGGCTGGAAGTCCAAGATGGAGGTACCAGTGCATCTGGGGTCTGGGGAGGGCCTGGCTTACAGATGGTCCCCTGCTTGGGATGTACGCACATGGGGAAAGAGAGCTCTGGTACCCTTCCCCTTTTTATAAGGGCACTAATCCCATCCTGGTGGCACCACCTTCATGACTGAGTCTAACCCTAATTACCCATAAAGGTTCCATCGCTGAATACCATTGCATTGGGGATGAGGCTTCAACATACAAACTGGGGGGGGGGCATGTAAATGTGGAGTCTATGACATTGCATTTTTAAAAGTCCAATTGCTGAGTTAGAATTGAAAAAAGTGTTATTAAATATTCCATTATGATTGTGAATTTTTTTTAGCTCTATGGTACAGTGGCCATATTAATTTTAGAAATGTTTCAGCCATTACTTCTGAATATATTTCTTTTGTCTTATTCTGATTCCATCCTTACTCAGGGATTTCAGTTACACATATGCAGATCTTCTGATAGTGCCTCATAGCTCCCAGCTCTTCTGTTCTCTTTTGCCACTTATTTCCCTCTGTGCTTGGGTTGGGTGATTTCTATTCACCTATCCTCCAGTTTACTGATTCTTTCCTCAGCCGTTGATTGTTTCCCCTCCTGGGGAGCCGTTTGCAGGCATTCCTTACCTCTACTACTCCATCTCTGTGTCTAGGATTTTCACTTGATTCTTTCTTATCATTTCCATTGCTCTGCTAAAATTCAACCGCCTGATCTTGCATACTCTTTACCTTTTAGACTAGAAACATATCAAGCAGTTATTTTATAGCCCTTGTCTGATAATTTCAACACCTGTATCATATCTGCATTTGATTCTGATGCTTAGATGTTTATTTTGACTCTTCGCAGTTTGTAGATTTTTTTCTTGCTTTTTTTCCATGCTCCATATTTTTTTGTTGAATTACAGATATCTTGTATAGAACAGCAGAGCCTGAGGTACATCATTGTTGGTTGTTTTTTTGGAAATAGGGAAATAGGGATGGGCTGTGCTTTCCTTCAGCTTTTAGTATGGGGTTTCGAGTCTGTCTAGCCGGAAGCTGAATTGTTTTGGGAATTTGTTATAACAGTAAATGGTGATACAATGAAATCTTTACACTTTACATCAAAAATTATATATTGTTTCTGCTTATGGCCAATTCTATTTAACATCCCACTTGACATTCTAGCCAGGATAGTAAGTCAAGAAAAACAAATAGAAGATATTTGTATTAGGGGAAAAAAATCCAAAATATCATCATTTACAGTTGATATAATTACGTACATAGAAAATCTCAAAGTTCCTTTAACTAATTTATAACAAGTAAAACATTAGGTTTGCAGATTGGTGAAATAAAATTCCATATGTAAAAATCAATTAAATTTTATTCAGAAAAAAATAGATTAAGTTGAAAAGATATATCTTCTAAAATAGTGAAAAATAAGATCTCTAGTTAGAAAAAGTCTAACTAGAGATGTGCAATTCTATGGGTAAAATTGATAGACATTTAAAAAGACACACATATATGAAAATATTGTCTTGTTCATGGATTGGAAGCCTCTGTGTAGTTAAGATTGTAATAGTCCCCAGATATATTTTTATTACTTAACAGTATTCTCTCTGTGTGTGTGTGTGTGTGTGTTTAGAAGCTAATGCAACACTTATGTGGAGTAGCCAAAGGTCAAGAAGAAGCAGTACACTCTTGAAGAAGAACCTGGAGGGAAGATTTGCCCCACCTATATCAGGAATGATTTTAAAGCTACAATAATCAAGAAAGGGAAAAACTGGTACATGTATAGACAAATACAGCAATGGATCAGAATACAGAGTTCAGAAAGAAATGTATGTAAATATGGACGTTTGATTCATAACAGATATCACACTTCCATGCCAGTGGAGAAAAAATAGTCTTTCTAAAAATATTTAGAAGACATTTGAAATTGTATAGGAATTGATCTTTATACCCTATATCCTAAAACACACACACACACACACACACACACACAGAGAATCAGGTCAAGATAAATGAAAACCTACTAAATGTGAAAGGAAAACTGAAATGCCACATGTGGGAGCATGCACCCCTTACCTCTGGATAAGTAAACAGACCTTAAATGAGGCAGTAAAGGCACTAGCCTGAACATTGGTCAACTTCAACTGCATTAAAATCAAGAAACTTCTGCTCATCAAAAGACACCAGTCACTGTATGAAAAGATAAACCACAGGATGAGAGCAGATATTTCCAATAAATACAACAAATGAAGCATTAGCATCTACAAAACCCAAAGAAACTCTGCAAACCAGTAAGAAAATATAGTCAACCCGTTAGAAAGAAATAGGCAAGATAGCTGCATGGGCGCTTCACAGAAGAAGGCGACCCAGTATTAATAGAGACAGCGAAGAGGTGTTGCCCCTCCTCCAGCCACAGCTGCCTCCGTGTCCTGCCTCAGTTTCTCCCTCCGCATCTCCCCTGCCCCGGCCTCTGGCCTGGCAGCCAAAGCCCAGCTTCAGACTCACCCAGACCAGACGCAGGGTCCCGATACGTGAGGGTTTTAAAGACTGGGCTGCGGCAGAAAGTGCAGGGACACCATAGACCCTTGCAGAAATTCCTCAATGTCTTCATAAATTATGTCTTGGTTAAAAGACCCATTTGGTGGACTGGTCATTTGTTGAATTGATTTTCAGTTGATTGGGTTTTGGCAAATTAGTTACTCCACGATAGGGAAATTATTTTCAGAAGATTGCTCTAGATTCAAACCATGTAACTCACTTCTGGGAGTCAGTGGCATCCTCCCGCCCTTGTAAACGTGGATGGGAGAGCTCCGTGGCTTCAGGCGTCATTCCCAGTCCCGGTCAGTGCAGTGCGGAAAAGTCGGGGGGGCGGGGTGGGAGACCTCCTGGCAGGAGGAGCTCTGTGCTCCCAGAAACAGAGAAAGAATTCAGGGAAAGATCCAACTGAGCAGATATCTGGAAGGCAAGCAGGTGTTAATCAGGAGAGGAAAAGCAGGGAAAATAATCCAGGCATAAGGAGCAAAGCAGAGAGTGCCCAGGCATCTGAGCCACTGCAGAGCGGTGGCCACCAGGAGAGGCAGCAGGACCCTTGCGGGGTGTGCCGAGCACTGTCCTTTTCCCTAGAGCAGACAGAAGCCCCCGAATGGTTTTAAACTTTTCACTTTTAACAGATCACTCTGCATGAAATGTACAGACTGGATTCTGGGGACAAGGCACAAGGAGAGCCGTTTAGGAAGCACTTGTAGTCATCGAAATGAAGTCACCAAAGACAGATGGCGACTTTGACTACAGAGGAGGCAGGAGAGAAGCTGGAAGGCAAAGATATTGGGGAAATGTTTATTAGGAAAAATCGATAAGTCTTAGAGATGAAACAGAAGTAGAAGGTGAGGGAAGAGCTGCTGAATAGCACTTCTAGAGTCAACAGTGGACATTATCGTGGTAACAGTGAGGACGCCTGGTGTTTCCTGGGTGTTTTCTCTCTGCTGAGCACCCTGCCTACTGCTTGTGATGCATGCCTGCTGTCCCTGCACCTTGAACATGCACCAGCAAAGCAAGAGCGAAGTTTACTGTCCCTGGCATAGAGATTGTCCCCAATCCAGGAGCCTGAGCTCCACTGCCCACTAGAAACAGAAAGTGAACCACGTATGTAGTTTAACATTTCCTTTTTTTAAAAAAAATTCTAAATATTAGTGGGGTGCAAGAGATTTTGTTACACGGATACCCTGTATAAAGCTTAAGTTGGTGCTTTTAGTGTGCCCATCACCAGAATAGTGTTCATTGTATCCAATAGCTAAGTTTTTACCCCCATCTCCTCCCGCCTTTTCCCTTCTTCATTTCCAATGTCCTTTACATCTCTTTGTGCCCATCATTTAGCTCCCACTTGTTAGTGAGAACATGCAGTATTTGGTTTTCCATTCGTGAGATACTTCACTTAGGATAATGGCCTCCAGTTCCATCTAAGTTGCTGCAAAAGACATTTTAATTCCTTTTGATAGCTGAGTAGTACTCTATTTTATAAATATACCATATTTCTTTATCCACTCATGAATTGATGGGAGCTCAGGTTACTGCCACATCTTTGCAATTGTGAATGTGCTATGATAAACATTTGAGTGCACGTGTCTTTTTTATAAAATGGCTGCTTTTCCGTTGGGGAGATACCCAAGTGGTGGGATTGCTGGATCAAATGGTGGGTCTACATTGATAAGTTTGAGAAATCTCCTCACTATTTTCCCTAGAAGTCGTACTAATTTGTAGTTCTACCAACAATGTATAACTGTTCCCTTCTATCTGCATTCCAGCCAGTCTCCATGGTTTTTGTCTTTTTAAATGTTCATTCTGACAGGAGTAAGGTGATACTTCATTGTGGTTTTAATTTGCATTTCCCTGCTGACTAGTGATGTTGAGCATTTTTTTCTCATGTTTGTTGGCCATTTGTCTATCTTCTTTTGAAAAACTTCTGTTCGTGTGTTTTGTCCACTTTTTAATGGGTGTTTTGTTTTTGCTGATTTATTTGAGATCTTTCTAGATTCTGGATATCAGTCCTTTGTCAGATGTACAGTTGGTGAATATTTTCTCCCATCCTGTAGGTTGTCTATTCACTCTGTTGAATATTTTCTTTGCTGTGCAGAACTTTTTAATTTAATTATGTTTCATTTATTTATTTATTTTTGTTATTATGGTATTTGCCTTTGGGGTCTTAGTGATAAATTCTTTGACTAGGCCATTATCTAGAAGAGTTTTTCCTGGGTTTATTGTCTAGAATGGTTTCATGCCTTATATTTAAGTCTTTTATCCATCTTGAATTGAGTTTTGTATATGGTGAGAGATAAGGGTCCTATTTCATTCATCTGCATGTGGCTATCCAGTTTTCCCAGCACTATTTATTGAATACAACTTCTTTTTCCCAATATATGTTGTTGTCTGCTTTGTCAAAGATCAGTTGGTTGTAGGTAGGTGATTTTATATCTGGGTTCTCTATTCTGTTCCATTGGTCTATGTGTCTATTTTTATACCAGTACCATGCTGTTTGGTTACTATAGCCTATAGTACAATTTGAAATCAGGTAATGTGATGTCTCCAGATTTGTTCTTTTTGCTTAAGATTGCTTTGGCTATTAGGGCTCTCTTTTCATTCCAAATGAAGAATAGAATCATTTTCTCCAGATTGGTGAAATATGGCATTGGTATTTTGATGGAGATTGCATGAAATCTGTAAATCACTTTGGGCAGTATGAACATTTTAACAATATTGATTCTACCAATCCATGAGCATGGGATGTTTTTCCATTTGTTTGTGTCATCTATGATTTCTTTCATAGTTTTGTATGTTTTGTAGTTCTCCTTGCAAAGATCTTTTACCTCCTTTGTTAAATATATTCCTGGATATTTTATTTTCTTTGTAGCTATTGTAGATGGTACAATTGACTTGATTTGACTCTCAGCTTGACTGTTATTAGAATATAGAAATGATATTGATTTGTGTACATTGATTTTATCATCTGAAACTTTGCTGAATTTATTTATTAATTCTAGGAGTCTTTTGGTGGAGTCTTTAGAGTTTTCTAGATACAATATCATGTTATCAGTGATCAGTTTGACCTCCTCTGGCCAAATTTGAATGCCCTTTATTTCTTTCTTTTGCCTGACTGCTCTGGCTAGGACTTCTAGTACTATGTTGAATAGAAGTGGTGACAGTGGGCACCCTTGTCTTGTTCTGGTTCTTACGGGGAATACTTTTAACTTTTCCCCATTCAGTAGGATGTTGACTGTGGGTTTGTCATATATGGCTTTTATAATTTTGTGGTATGCTTCTTCTATGACTAGTTTGTAGAGGGTTTTTATCAAGAAGGGATGCTGAATTTTATAGGAACTGTTTTCTGCATCTATTGAGATGATCATGTGGTCTTTATTTTTGCCTCTGTTTATGTGATAAGTCACATTTATTTATTTGCATATGTTAAACTATCTTTGCATCCCTGGGATGAAACCCATTTGGTCACGATGAATTAACTTTTTGATGTGCTGTTGAATTTGGTTTGCTAGTACTAATATTTTTTGTGGATTTTTGCATCTGTGTTTATAAGGGCTATTGGTTTGTAGTTTTCTTTTTGTGTGTGTCCTTTTCTGGCTTTAGTATGAAGGTGATACAGGCTTCATAGAATGAGTTTGAGAAGATTTTCTTCTTAATGTTATGGAATAATTTCTGTAGGATAGTCACCAGTTTTTATTTGTAAGTCTCTTAGAATTCAGCTATAAATCTATCTGGTCCAGGGCTGCTTTGTTATTTTTATTTTATTACTGCTTCAATCTCACTGCTCATTATTCATCTGCTCAGGATTTCTATTTCTTCCTCATTTGAGATTGGGAGATTGTGTGTTTCCAGGAATTTATCCATTCCCTCTACATTTTCTAGTTTGTGTGCATGGGGATTTTGTGGTATATTTGATATTTTGTATTTCTGTGTTATCAGTTGTAATGCCTCCTTTTTCATTTCTGATTGAGTTTATTTGGGTCTTTTTAAATTCTGGTTCATATAGCTAAAAGTATATAGATTTTGTTTAACTTTTTAAATAATCATCTTTTTGTTTTGTTGATTCTGTGTATTATTTCTTTGCTTAACATTTCTTTTTGTTCTGCTTTGAGCTTTGTAATTTATTTTCTTCTGCTAGCTTCAGATTTGGTTTGTTCTTCCTTTTCTAGTTCCTTGACATGTGACATTAGGTTGCTAATTCGAGATCTTTCTCTTTTTGATATGAGCATTTTAGGCTATAAATTTCCCTCTTAATGTTACTTTTGCTGGATCCCATAGATTTTGGATGCTTGTTATTCAGTCTGAAAAATCTTTTGATTTCCATGTTAATTTTGTCATTGACCCAAGGATCATTGAACAGCTGATTGTTTAATTTCTATAACTTTGTATAGATTTGAGAGTTCTTCTTAGAGTTGATTTCTAGTTTTATTCCACTGTGATCTGAGAAGATACATGGAATGATTTTGACTTTTCTGAATTTGCTGAGACTTGTTTTGTGGGCTAATATATGATCTGTCTTAGAAAATGTTCCATGTGCTGACAAGAAGAATGTATATTTGGCAGTTTGGGGGGAGCATATTCTGTAGATGTCTGTAAGGTTCATTTTTTCTAGAGTCCTGTTTAAGTCCAGGGTTTTTTAGTTTATCTTTTGCCTCAGCGATCTGTCCAATTCTGTCAGTGGAGTATTGAAGTCCCAGCAATTATGATGTTGCTGTTTATTTATTTGCTTAGAAGTAAGAGTATTTGATTTATGAAACTGGAACCTCCTGTGCTAGGTGCATATATATTTAGGATTATTATATCTTCCTGATGAATTTCTCCCTTTATTATTATATAATGACCAACTTTTTTTTACCATTGTTAATTTAAAGTTTATTTTATGGCCAGGCATGGTGGCTCATGCCTATAAACCTAGTACTCTGGGAGGCTGAGGAAGGAGGATCGCTCAAGGTCATGAGTTCGAGACCAGACTGAGCAAGAGCAAGACCCTCTCTCTACTAAAAATAGAAAGAAATTAGCTGGACAACTAAAAATATATAGAAGAAATTAGCCAGGCATGGTGGCACATGCCTGTAGTCCCAGCTACTCAGGAGGCTGAGACAGAAGGATCGCTTAAGCCAAGGAGTTTGAGGTTGCTGTGAGCTAGGCTGACGCCACAGCACTCTAGCTTGGGCAACAGAGAAAGACTCTGTCTCAAAAATAAATAAATAAATAAAGTTTATTTTATCTGCTATGAGAATAGCTATTCCTGCTCACTTTTGGTTTTATTGATGTATTATTTTTTTATCCCTTTACCTTGAGCCTGTGTATCCTTGTGAGTTAGATGTGTTTTTTGGAGACAGCAGATATTTGGGGTATATTTTTTCATCATTTCAGCCAGTCTATGTTTTATAAGGAGCATTAAAACCATTTTTGTTCAATGTTAGTATTAATAGATGAGATATTGTTCTGTTTGTAATTTTGAATGATACCTAGTTTCTTCGTTTTCTCCTCTGTATTACTTTTTTATAAGGGTTGTGAGCTTTAAATTTTGAGTGTTTTTACATTGGTGGGTATCAATTGTTCTTTTCCATGTATAAAGCACTTCTGTAGGGCAGGTCTGATGGTGGCAAATGCCTTTCATGTTTGCTTGTCTGGGAAAGACTTTATTTCTTCTTCGTTTATGAAACTTAGTTTTGCAGGATACACAGAATTCTTGGCTGGCAGTTATTCTGTTTAAGAAGACTGAAAATGGGACACCAATCCCTTCTGGCTTGGCAGGTCTCTGCTGAGAGGTCTGCTGTTAGTCTGATGTTTTTTCCTTTGTAAGTAACTTATTGTAGCTTATAGGATTTTCCCCTTCACTTTGACTTTGGTCAGCCTGATGACTGTATGTCTTGATGATAATGTCTTATTTGCTATGAATCTTCCAGATGTTCAATGTTCATTTTGTATCTGAAAATATAAAACTCTGGTAATATCAGGGAAGTTTTCCTCTATTATTGTGTAAAAGAAGTTTTCCATGCTTATTGCTTTTTCTTTCTCTCTCTCAGGGATACCTATATTTCTTATAGCATTTTGCTTTGCATAATCACATTTTTCTCTCAGTGACTGTTGATTCTTCTTTGTTCTTTTTTCTACATTTTTTATTTGGCTGGCTTGTTTCAAAATCCTTGTCTTCAAGCTCTGAAATTCCTTTTTCTGCTTGGTCTAGACTATTGTTACCGATTTCTGATGTATTTTGAAATTCCCTACATGACTCTCCCATTTCTTTAAGTTCTATTATCTCTTTTCTAATGTTATTTATCTCTTTAGTGAATTTTTCATTCATTTCATGAAATTTTTTTTTGTTTCTTCAAGATTGTTTTCTACCACCTCCTCAATTCCATTCATCTTTCTTGCTATCTTAAATTTGAATTCCATATTTGCCATTTCAATAGAAATTTCCACTGAAATTTCAACTGAAATTTCCTTTCAGTTGGATTTCATTCCCTGACAGCTATTGTGATATTTTGAGGGTGTTGAGGCAGCCTGTTTTTTCATATTGCTGCAGTTTTTGTGCTGGTGTCCTCTCATCTGGTGTACTTGTCTCAGCTCAAAACAGATAGCAGATATGGTACACCTGTTCTCCTCTGCTGAGACCTCTGCTGCTCGGTAAAGACGGTGGTGGGTCCCTGGATAGAATGCTTGTGTCCTACTCCAGAAGCTTGACCCAGCAGGAGAGGGAAGAATGCACTGTCAGCCTTTAATGTTGCTTCTCTGCTGCATCTCCTCCGTTCCCCTGTGGTTGTCACTGTGTCACTGTGGCAGTGCCGGCCCCTGGTGCCAGGTGCCCACCCAGCTGGCTAGTAGGATGGAGTGTGTGCATGGGATGGAGGAGGTCTGCTGGGCCTGGCACATATGCATGCAGGCCTGGACAGCTGAGGTGCCAGGCGCATGGGCTGCGAGAGGTCCATGCAGGGTGCGGTGCAGCATATAGCAGGTGCTCAGGGATTAGCAGGCCTGAAGGCCCATGGGGTGTGTGAGGCAGAGTGGCCCCTAGTATGGAGTAAGCAGATTATAGCTCATGTGTGGGTTGGGGCCAGACCCCTGGACGGAGTGGACAGTGAGCAGGGCACCTGCTTGGGATGGAGCTTGTGTGCACGGGCCTGGGCAGCAGCAGGAGGGGAGCACGGGCAGGGCAGGGAGTGCAGGAGGGTCCTACTTCCCTTGACTTCCTACTCTGGCCAGCGCCCCTCAGTGGTGGTGGCATTGGGAGTGCATGTCACCTGCCTATGGGACACACATGAGCACCAGGAGTCCCCACTCCCTCCTCACCAGGCAGGGGCAAGGGGGAGGCCACAGTCACAGACCTGACCCCTGGGAAAAGGTAGCTTTCCAGGGGTGGGATGTTACAATGACACCAGCCACGGTGCCCAGGGTTCGCACACCCCTGTCCCTTCTCCAGAGCAGTGCAGCAGTGGCACGGCCTCCAGTCCGGCCTCTGTGTCAGTCTGGAGGCTCCCACAGCGGAGGGGCCCTCCTGCCTCCCGGTTGCAGTGTCTTCAGGGGAAGTGTGCAGCCCAGATCCTCTCCTCTGTCCTTTCCCATGTGTGGGCACCTTGCCTGAGTTCCTGCGGTCCTGCTGAGCAGCTCCTCCCACGCTGCCTTCCGCACAACACTCCCAGGGCTCTCGCTCGGATGACGGATGCAAACACAGGTGTCTATTGGCAATTTCCCTCCCTGCCGTGAGAGCAGCACTGTGCGCACTGCTAGTCTGCTGTCTTGGCCTCTCCTCATACGTTAAAATTTCCTAGTAGCCACACTAAAAGAAATAAATCTAAAAGAGTGAAATTTATTTTAATAATATATTTTAACACAATATATCTGAAACATCGTCTCAACGTATAATCTATATAAAATTATTAATGATGTATTTACATTATTTTCCACACTAAATCTTCCAAATTTAGTGAGTATTTTATACCTACAGCACATCACAATTTGGATATTAATTTTTTTATTGGAAATATTTGATTTGAGGTTTGATTTTGTAAAATCTATAGTTGATGTAGCTGATTAACATACTCCTATTGTTCCAAACACATTTAAATGTTTTCCAACAACTGCATTAATGTTCAAAGGTTAAAATTAAATGAATTAAAATTAAATGCAACTGGCTTTTCAATTCCTCAGTGAGACCAGCCACATTTAGAACATTCAGCAATTACATGTGGTTAGCATGTAATTGGAGAGCTCAGGCCAAGAGAATTTAACCATTTTTCTAAGGGTCTTTTAATCATAAGTTATCATGCTAGAACTTGAGCCCAAGACACACCACCCAAGAGCCCACAACACCCTGAGTCTCTGCTGGCCGATGCCAGCCTTCTGCCCTTGGCTCCAGGAATTTGACTCCTTTCTAGCTGTCCCTGAATTGGTGGTTCTTTTCCTCTCCCTAAGGACATTTGCACAAGCTCCCATTGCCTATAACACTCTTCTTCGGCTTACTATTTGAATGTCTTTCCTCTTCTTTTTCCCCTTTGTTCTTTACTATTTGAATGTCTTTCCTCTCTCTGTCACCCTGAGTAGAGTACAGTGGTGTCATCATAGCTCACAGCAACCTCAACCTACTGGGCTCAAGTGATCCTCCTGCCTCAGCTTCCTAAGCAGCTGGGACTATAGGTGCACACAGTGACACCTGGCTAATTATTTCTGTTTTTAGTAGAGACATGGTCTCGCTCTTGCTCAGGCTGGTCTGGAACTCCTGAGCTCAAGCAATCCTCCTGCCTCGGCCTCCCAGAGAGCTAGGATTACAGGCGTGAGCCACTGTGCCCGGCCAAGTGGCTTTTCTTGACACTGCAGCTTCACTGGCACCTGACCACAGTGGTGTCCCTGTCCCCCTGAGCAAAAGTGGACTCCCTGTGCTTGCCGACACAGTCCATGGAGGTATGGCACCTGTCTGATCATGCAATTACAAGTGCATGTTCTTTTTAAAATGTGTTTAGTGTTTTCTCTTCCACAGGGTGTACGCTATCTGAGGGCAGAGAGCTAGTACTTAGGACAGTACTTGGCATCTCATAAACAATTTGTAAATATTTTGAATGAGAATAATGTACCTTTTAGACATCCAAGGAGATGTAAAATACAATCACTCTCTGACTCCAGGGAAGTGAAGTTCAGAGGGGACAGCCGGCTGGCTGTGTTCGTTTAAGGGCCACTGATGTGTGTGGGAGTGAGGACCCCCAGGACAGCTGCTCAGAGGGAGTCCCAGACAGGTGATGTGCAGACCTTGCAATGAATAAGAGGGAAATTAGAGGTTAAACTGTGTGTAAAAGAGACCTGCCACACCTCAATTAGTTACAGGTAGCAACACCTACCTAAAAATATCAATTTGAGGGATGAAAATGCAATCCAACTGAGTGAGGTTCAGAGTCTGCATTTGCCTAAATCTGTCTCTGGGATTCAACACAGAGGGTGGTGGTTCCTGGGGTCTGGTGCTGCCAACCAAGGCTGTGCAGCCTCTACCTGGATGCCTCCGGCCTGAGAGCAACCCGTTCCCAAGGTGAACCAGCAGAGCCGACATTGCTCAAATTCTGACTCAGATTTGAAAGGGTAGTCGATGCTGTAGAAATCTGTCTGGTCCCCTGTCCCTTTGAATTTCCCAGAGGTGCAAGAAGGGTCCTCTTAACCTCACCTGAGGTTTCCTTTCCTCCCCAGGCACAAGGACTTACCCTGACTCTCCAGGTAAACTGCTTGCTGTGTCACCATTGAGTCAGCCAAGCTTTGATTGTCCCCTTGGGTCCAGAAAGCTGGACTTCTCCTCTTGATTAGGGCCACCCACGCCCTTTCTTATATCACATTTCCTACATTCGGGTCCATATTCTCCTTCCTGCGTTATCTCCCTGCCTGAAATCCCCAAATCCACCTCTGCACCAGGGTGTTATTCCCGAGCCTCCGTATCCGTATTGGTGGCTGCTTCCTGCTCCTGCCTCCTCTCAGATCCATGCTCCCTGGTAACTTCTTGCTCTAGTCTGCAAGGTTGCAAATTTTAATGTGCATAAAAAATCCCATAAAGTTCCTCTAAAACATGGAAAAATAACAATTTCAACTAAATCCAATACATGTTCTTCATGCTGCGGAAGGGCTGGGCAAGAACACGAAGGGCAGTGTTGGCTCCCCTTGCTACAGTTGTTTCCAGCACCTCGGACAGCACCCACAGCCCAGCGACGGGAATGAGAATTTCAGATTCATCGCTATGTACGGTGCCCATATGTCCCAGATTGTCTGGGACAGACCTGGTATCGAATACTCTGTCCCATTTTCAGAGCATGTTTCGGACCATATGTCCACATTTATGTTTAAGAAAATACAGTATTCATTTCTTTAACGAGAAAGTAGGCCCAAGTCTTGAAGCACCACTCCGGAATCTAAATTGTCCCTTCCTGCCCACACTAAAGATCAAATGCAAATGCCCAGAATTCCCTCGGGCCCAACACAGACAGGAGCGTCCCGGGGGACCGGGATCGGGTCGTGCAGAGGCCAAATGCAGGCAGTGAGCCAGCCACGGTTGGAACCAGTGGCTGTGCCCAGCCACTCTGGAGCCGGCCCAGCGTAACTCCAATCACTGTCTCCATCTCCTGATTATGTTTTTCATGATTCATATAACCAACTCTGAAATTTTGCTCAATTTGCAGCAAAGTAGATAGATTCACTCTCTTTTTAAGCAGAATGATCAGAGAATCTCCTAAAAATTGGTATATATTTTTCAATCTTATTCTGCTTTTTGAAATGGTTTATACACATGTGTGTACACAGTTGCACAGTAACCCAAATAAAGAATAGGAAATGACTAGCTGGGCTTCGCCCCAGTTTATTGCATACTGTATTTTATGCTATTCTCCATAAGGAGCTACCTCCTTACAGGAAGGAACCATTCTTTAGAAATGCTATAAATGACATAGCATAGCAGTGTATGCTGCCATTACATAAATTTTCCCCTGAATTCTTAAGGTCAAAATTTAATACTGTGAGATAGTTACATCACTTAACAAAGGTCCCAGAATACCAGTGGGACAGGCCGACCACCTAGAAAATATGCATTCATATAAAAACAAAAATACCATGCCATTATTAGATTACTGTTCAATCATTGCAAAACAAGATTTATAACCTAGTTCAAATGACGTGTTACAATTTGATAAATTTATATCTGTATTTATTGAACACTTTCTTATGAAGGTTGAAAAATCTGATAATCTAATTATAATATCTAATTACAGAATGAAATAAATCACTAAACCCATTTTAATGAGCCTTAAATGCTAATTAATATTCAGGCAGGAAGCTGGGATTTTGACATGCCAGTCATGCAGTGGGAGTGCAGGAGCACCTCAGCATGCAGGGCGCTCTGTCACCGTAGGTTTGAAAGTCCCCACACCTCCTGCTTTGTTCGAGTGGGGGCCATACCCTCCAAAGCTTTTGTTAATCACAGTCTAGATCCGTCACGGAAACGCTATTGATGCCATGCACCATGCGGAAATTCTCAGAGAGAGAATTTTGCTCCAACCGGTTGAGGAGGGAAACCCAGAGAAGGGTGGTGAAAAAGCAGTGACTTTGTTTCAGAAACGGAAAGGAACAAAGGTTCACGGTGAAGTACCGTGTTTCCCCAAAAATAAGATCTCCCCATAAAATAAGCCCTAGCAGGGTTTCTAAGCATTTGCACAATAGAAGCCCTACCCCGAAAATAAGCCCTGGTGATGGGCGTGGCTACGCAGCACATCTGCACAACCCGTGTATTTCGTCGCGGAGCGGGAAAGAAGACGAGCAGCCCTTCTCATCTGCCTCGTCGTGACAGCTACTGTCCCAGAGGTGACCGGAAAGGTGCGGGCAGCCCCACCAAGGTCGGCTCCCCCTGTCAGGTCCCGGCCATCCTGTGCGTGCTGCAAGCTGAGGCTTTGAGGGGAAAGTCTTCTCAGTGCAGGGAGGAGCAGGACGCTCCGCTCTAGGTGTTGTGTGTCCCCAGGGGGAAGAAGGAAAGCTGTGGCTGCCATTGCACTCAGCACTGTGGGCCTCTCTCACCCCCCACAAACACCAGGGGACAGGGGAAAAGCTTCAGCAGCAGTCTCCTACTGAGCCCAGAGAGATCATTTCTGCTCTACCGTGCAGATTGGACCCAGTGCTCACTGGATCTCTGATAAATAAGCCAGCCCTGCTCAGCTCTATTGCTTGACATGAGAGATCTGGGCCAATGGTTCTGAAGGAAATAGAGTCGCAAGAAATTCAGGATGGGATTCGGGGTTTGGAGAGTGATGATGATGTTCCAGAACAAGACGAATTAACTACATTAGAATCAATGTAGATTGTTGTACCGTAGTTAAAAAATTAACACATCCTCTGAAAATAAGCCCCAGGGTGTCTTCTTGAGGAAAAATAAATACAAGACTCCAGCAGCGTGGGCTCCCTGGCGCCCTCCCTGGCGGGAAGGGGGAGCCGGGCGGAGGCCGAGGGCCAGACGTGGACAAGACTGCCCGGCAGGAATCCCACTCCGCCTCCCAGCACAGAGGCGAGGACACTGGCTTGCCTGTCCTTGTCCTCCCAGCCTCCGTGTGAAGCAGGGTGATGGATCACGCAAGGTTTGCAGCTGCACCAGGCGGGTCGATATCTGTAAGTCACTCAGACAGGCGCCGGGCCCTTGCTCGGTGTTTGCCAGACACTCAGCTCCTGTCATTCTCCTAGTGCGTGGGGGCCACACCCCGTCCATCCATGGAGGCACGAGGACGGCCTTGTCCCCTGCTGCGCCGCAGACTCACGTGGGAGGCACCCAGGCACCGGCCCAGCGGTGGTTGCTATGGAGGAGCGGGAAACACGGCAGTGGGAAAAGCACCAAACAACAAAAAAGGATGACCTCCTCCTCGTGTACCAGTGAGTGACGGGACTTGGGAGGAGAGCGGCTGAGGGACCCGCTCGCTTAATGAAAGCAGAAAACCCGGAGCGGCGTCGGCGCTGTGTTTCTCGAGGTGACGGATACCAACGCTGTCAAAGGCATCGTTCCTGTGACATTGATCCGTGAGGAAGGAGTTCGTGTGTATTCCCTGAGCTTGTCAAGAACTTAAGAGAAGTAGCTTCTTTTCGAACGTATCAAAGCCTGGATTTAGGTCACGCCTGGCAGGAGCCACAGAGCGACTCCTTCTCCACCGTCTCCGTGCTCGTTGGCAGCCTCCACGGCTGACCCCCGAACAGCAGATTGCAAGGGGGAGTGTCACTGTGCCACTGCCACCTGCTCCGAGTCGGGGCGTCACAGCCACACGGCTGAGCCAGATGACACTTTCGGATCCTACGCAAAAAAGTCTAGTACCCAGACCAGACCATCCTCTCGAAGAATGCCATGTTACTCTTACCTGGATGCGGTTTGTCTACAAATACGGTTTAAGCAAGAGAATAGTAAAGGGTTTCCGGGAGCTTTGTTTTATTCTCAGAATCCCAGACAGAGAAACAAATGCCATCTCAGGTCGGCAGGTGCATGACCCGAAGCTGACCCTGTGCACTGGTGTGGTCTTGGACACCTACCTCTCTTTATGCCCCTGAAACCTAATTGTTTTTTAAAGAGACAAGACAGGCCACAAACGTTTTTCTGATCCTCCTGTTCTTCTTGCTTCCTCTCTGCATTACAGAATGTCCAAGGAACCTGGTATTGAACAAAATGAGAATACGTCATGGAAGTCACACTGCCAAGGTCACGGAGGTTGGGTGGCGCTAACCCTATTGGGTAGCCGACCGCACTTCCCTTCTGCCCCTCTGAGGGATTTGCTATTTCGCTCTTCCCTGGTTTCCTCTTTTCCCTTCTAGATTTCATGCTCCTCGGGTGTCCCTTCCCCTCTGAGTCCCCTCACCAGCCCCTTGCCAATCAATCGCCCGTATTTCTTCTGAGTTCTTGCGTTTTCCCACAGTTCGTATCCATGGGCAATTTCATTTACCCATAGCCTCAGCCACCGCTTACAGGGCTGCAAATCTCAAATATTTTTTTTCATCCAAGATTTCTATATTAAAATTTTAGACCCATATCTTAGCTGCCTAAAATAAAAATAGAACTTCACCTGGATATATACCATATGCATTAAGATAAGTGCTCTAAGTTAGCAGTCGCTTTCCTGTCCCCAATCTCCTATATGTAGACGGAAACATCACTGTCTAAATTGTCACTAAAATCAGTCCAGGGTGGGGAACCTGCGGCCTCAGGGCCACCTGTGGGCTTCTGGGTCCCTGAATGTGGCCTTTTGCCTGAATCCAAATTTTGCAGAACTGATTTGTTCTGTGGAGTTTGGATTTCTGTGGAGGGGCTGCGTTTGGGGATCTGGAGGCCACACGTGGCCTCGAGGCTGCTGGGTCCCCACCCCCACCCGAATACTGCAGAGGCCTTACCGTGTCCCACCCCGACTGCCGTGACACTCTGCCAGGGGAGCTCCTGTCCCCAGTCTGTCTCGGTCCCAATTCATCCTCTGCTGGGATTCAAGGTGACCTTTTAACATGTACATTCGATCACGTGACTGCAAATCCCTCAAGCTTTCCCTACTGCCTTCTCGAAGAGAGCAAACTCGGCAGGGAGGATGCTCCGTGACCCGGCGCGTGTGATTCTCTACCTTCCTGCCACCATCCCAGCATGCAGCCCTCGCCAGCCAGGCTAGGTGACGTGGGCGCCTGTGACCAGCAAGGTTCTCCCGGCGCCCCACTGCGCGCACTCTTCGTGCCCACGGTTTTGCCCTCCCTGGACCCTCCCCCATGCCCAGGACCCTGTGTGGCCGCATCGTGACATTGCACAGGGCTCGACTGCAGCTTTCCCGTTGTTCCCTCCCCTCAGCAGCACGCGCCAGTCCTTCCCCGCACAGGCCGGACTCCCGGTGCCCAGCGAGTGCTTACCAAATACCAGAACGCAGGTAGAACGCATTTCGGAATCAGACGCATTGCATTCACTCAAAACAGATCTATCAAGCGTTTGCTACGCGTCAGATGCGGTTCAAGGTGCACAGATGTGCCGGTGATGGAAACAGAGGTGCCTGTCCTGGTGAAGGCCACCTGGTGTGGGGAGGGGATGATAAATACAGCGTTAATAAATAAGTTGTCACGCCGAGGGTCTGGAGGCGACAACTGCCATGGAGGGAAAAGAGCCAGGTGGGACAGAAGAGGACTAAGTGCTGCGAATGTCACCAGAGGGGTCGAGTTGGGCCTTGTGCAGACGGCGATGTCAGCAGGGGCTGGGAAGGGGAGGGCCCTGGGGGAGGGAAAACGGGCCATGGAAGACTGAGGGCTGGGGCGTGTGACTCAGGGGACCCACAGGGACAGCTGCCTGTGAGATACCGGTGGAAACCATACAGAGCTCCACAATTACATTGGTATGTCTAACACGGCATGTACTGGGCAGTTACTTAGCCAGAGTTTGGACTTTAGAGGAAAAACAATAACGACAAAGCATTCAGTAAACAGGGAAAAACGTTAATTTATAAGTGGTCCAAAAATCCATAAATTAAAAAGAGGAATCGGTTTTGAACTGGAAACAGACAACCTAAAACTTACATAATACCCAGTGCTGGCAAACTATTTAGAGAACTAAATTATGGCATAGCTATCAGATTAAATGCTTTTAAACAATTACAGATTGTGCTGTAAAACAATAAGCAATGCTGTAAGAATGTCCTCACTATATAATGTTAAGTGACTAAAGAAGATTGCTCAATAATGTATACAAGTTCCATGTTTAACTTTAAATTGCACAAATAATACTTGGAAAAATGAACACAGTGCAGTGGGCAGACATTAGTCTCTATGTTCTTTGTTGTACTTTTCCATACTTTACAAATTTTCTAAAAGAAATACATAAAATTTTAATATCAAAGAAAACAATGCTATTGAAAAAGAACAGAGGAAGCTCTGAAATGGAATTCAACATATATTTTTTAAAACTTAAGTGCCAGGTGTGACAGCTCACGACTGTAATCCCAGCACTCTGGGAGGCTAAGGTGGGAAGATTGAGTGAGATCAGGAGTTTAAGACCAACCTGACCAAGAACGAGACCCTGCCTCTACTAAAAAAAGAAAAATTAACTGGGAGTGGTGTGCACATGTAGTCCCAGCTACTCGGAAGGCTGAGGCAGGAGGATCGCTTGAGCCCAGGAGTTTGAGGTTGCAGTGAGCTGTGATGACACCACTGTACTCTAGCCAGGGCAGCAGCACAAGACCCTGTCTCAAAAAAAAAAAAAATAATAATGACTAAATAAAAATAAATAAATAATACAAAATCTTAAGAGAGGCCTGGCATGTTATTGGCCAAGCAAAACATTTTTCAATAATTCTTGCTGGTAAAATTGAAGTTACTTGAAATAAAACTAACAAACAAATAAAATGTAGGTCCTTCCATCACACCGTTCACTAAAACACATTCTAGTCGTTAAACCATAGAAAAAAAATTTAAATAAAAAGTAATATTTAAAACACTAAGTTGTCCTTTGGTTAATAATGGCAGATTGACCACATGTATTTACATATTCTTCTTTCTATAATAGTGGGAAACTTTTAAAAATTCTCTAAATCTGTAGCAACCAAAATGATGAAAAATTTGGATGGAGAAATCATAATTCATTTATCAGGGAGGATGAAGCTACAAATAAAATATCTGCATGGGATGATATCAAAGTGAAGCAAGCATGATGCCTGGGCGTGGGGGCTCACGCCTGTAATCCCAGCACTCTGGGAGGCCGAGGCAAGCGGATCCTTTGAGCTCAGGAGTTCGAGACCAGCCTGAGCAAGAGTGAGACCCCATCACTACTAAAAATAGAAAGAAATTAGCTAGCAAACTTAAAATATATAGAAAATATTAGCCGGGCGTGGTGGCACATGCCTGTAGTCCCAGCTACTCGGGAGGCTGAGGCAGGAGGATTGCTTGAGCCCAGGAGTTTGAGGTTGCTGTGAGCTTGGCTGACGCCACGGCACTCACTCTAGCCTGGGCAATAAAGTGAGACTCTGCCTCAAAAAAAAAAAAAAAAAAAAAAAAAAAGCGAAGCAAGCAAATCATCTGAAGTTCTCAGGAACTGTTTATGTCAGTGACAGGGAGGTGAGGAGGTGGTGTGTAAAGATGACACATGTGCATCATGGGGACATCTGAGTGCGGGAAGTCACGTTCCTCTAAACATTTCCTGACTGTGTGTGTTCACACTGGTCAGTCGCCTGGGAATCCCCATGTGCACTTCTAGAAAGTGAAATGTAGGGCCGGGCGTGGTGGCTCACTCCTGTAATCCTGGCACTCTGGGAGGCTGAGGCGGGCGGATTGCTCGAGGTCAGGAGTTCGAAACCAGCCTGAGCAAGAGCGAGACCCCGTCTCTACTATAAGTAGAAAGAAATTAATTGGCCAACTTATATTTATAGAAAAAATGAGCCGGGCATGGTGGTGCTTGCCTGGAGTCCCAGCTACTCGGGAGGCTGAGGCAGGAGGATCGCTTGAGCCCAGGAGTTTGAGGTTGCTGTGAGCTAGGCTGATGCCACGGCACTCTAGCCCGGGCAACAGAGCGAGACTCTGTCTCAAAACAAAAAAAAAAAAAAAATGAAATGTAGGATTATTTTACAGTGTAAGGAAGTAAAATGGGGGGCCTGAGGAAAGGGTGGTCTTTTAAATATCATTTTGAAGATAGCCTGTAGGACAATTAGCTATTCAGCTCCTAGAATATATGGCCCCAGGCGTATTACCCAAGCAAGAGATTGGAGGATCACTCTTTTTCTCCAAAGAGAAACCAAACAGCTCTAATTTCACCCAAGTGCATTCAAGGTCCTAAATAAGCTGCCTCCTCCCAGATCAATCCGCAATGATGCTATACAGTCCACAAGTCCTGCCACGCTGTCTGCACTTACAGTCAGCTCGTTCCCATGCTGTTCACTAAAGAGTTTCAACACAGAAGGAAGAAAGTGCAATTAGACAAATAAAATGATTGGGTACTTAGGAAGTAGATACAATTCAAGATGGAAAAAAATTAAAAACCCCAAACGTAGAGTGATAAGAAGACATTATATTTATATAATAAAAGCAGGATACTATGAAATGAGATTAATCAGAAGATAAGAAAAAAACATTAAAATTAGGAATATGAAAAGTCAAATTAAATATCTATTCTATATCTATGTCTATCAGTAGTGAAAGTACAAAAGGATTTAATAAATACTCCCATAGAGACAGAGATAGAAACATTCGATTCCACACAAGGGACAGAGAATTAGAAAGACATTGGCCTTTTTAAGGAAGGTAGTTTATGCTAGATAACAGCAACATCTTACCCTCAAATTTTGAAGAAAACAATTTCCATGTAGAATTTTATACCTAGCAATGCTGTCAAATGACTGTAGAAATAGAATAATAAAAAGAATTTTCATAAATTCAAGGATTCGGAAAATGTGACCATCGTGTCTTCTTATTTAGGAAGATAGTGGAGAATAAGTTCCAGGGACAGTGGGAGTGAGTGGAGACTTGCAGGGCACAGCATGCGGAAAACACTAACCCTAACGCAGGGCAGCTGTGCAGCAGGTCTAGGCACACACAGCACAAACTGGAAAAGAATACGGGCTCTGGAGAGGAGATATTTATTTGCTGTAACAGGTAATTGGGGGTAAAGTAGTTACGAGTTCTGCATAACTGCTGAATCAGTAGGGGGGAAGATCACAAAAAAACAGAGAGAGGAAGTGACATAAGCACAGGTTTCTGCTGCTGTTGCCGCAAACAACATTTATATATTAATGTTATGAGTTGAATTGTGTTGTCTCAAAAGATATGTTGAAATCCCGACCCTGAGAATGCATCAGAATGTGACTGCAGTTGGCAAAGGGGTTCTTCGGAGATGAACTCATGTTAAGTTGAGGTTGTGAGGGTGAGTGGTATCTCACGGAATGAACAGGCAGAGAGACACACAGTGGACATCCTGTGACAGCAAAGGCAGTGGTTGGAGTCGTGCACCTGTAAGCTAAGAAACGCCAGAGGTTGCCAGCAATTCACTGGCACCTGGGAAGAGGCCAAGAAGGTGTCCCCTAGAGATTTTAGAAAGAGCATGGCCCTGTTGACACCTTGATTGTGGACCTCTAGCCTCCAGAGTTAGCAGTTAATACATTTCTGTTGTTTTAAGAAGCACAGTTTGTGGTTCGTTGTCATAGCAGAACTAGTAAAACGAATACATAATGCAATCGGTATTTTAAAATTTAAATAAATTTAGGATATAACCATGTTGGTAGAGAGACATGGGGATATAAAACTGCTACATCCTTATCAATTGTAAAATAAGTTTTATAGATTGTGACTAAATTTGATAAATTGAGCCGTGTAATCATATTAAATCAATATTTCCTAAGGACCCTTATAATATCTACTATTAATATATATAGAGAGAGACAAATATCAGAATGACAGTAAGTTTAATTTCATGCTTAATATGAAACTGACAACATACTGGGTAGTATTCTAAAGGTATTATACATGTTAATCCATTTATTTATCTAATAATTCTATGAGGTATTTTTATGAACATTATTTCCATTTTTCACATGGGAAACAGAGAGAAAGGCTGAAAAACTAAGTAGTTCCACATACGAGTGAGAACGTGGAATTTGTCCTTCTGTGCCTGGCTTACTTAACATAATGTCTTCTAGACTCATGTTGCCACGAATGACAGGATTCCGTTCTTTTTTATGACCGGATGATATTCCGTTTTGTGCACAAACTGCATTTTCGTCGTCTGTTCGTCCATGACGGACACTGGGTTTGTTCCACTCCTTGGCTGCTGTGACTGGTGCTGCAGTGACCACGGGGGTTGGCCGTCTCTTCCGCACATCGGTTTCTTCTCCTTCGAGCACATGCCCAGATTGGGGCTGCTGGGTCACAGGGCCCGTGGCGGAACTCGGACTCCACT
>VSMD01095915.1:0-19953 GCA_008750895.1 Mirza zaza | reverse complement strand
TTGGGACATTTTACATATTTGAATATAGTTATTATGATCTTATTTAATTTCTTGTTTTTAAATTTTTCCACCAGCTTGCAAAAATCTTCCATAGTTGTATGATCATATAGCACTTAAAATAAGTTATTTCTATTTCTTCAGCTCTTCTCTGATTCCCTGAGAAAATTCCCTTTATTGGAACTTGCTCATTTGCAACACTTTATGTGCGGACTTAACTCTACAGTTTCCCAACTTGCATCAAACCACCTTGATCTTGATGTGCTTTTTAAAAGCTGCCTGTGAGTCCGCACAAGCTCCTCATTCACCTCACATATTAGAACAATCAGTCTGCAGACGCACAATGACTAGAAATCAAATCTTGCCTAATTTGCCATGAATTTATCCATATGATCACTTTTTATTCCTCCAGACTGGATTATATCCAGGACCACATAGAAATGGAGAAGTGTTTTAACTTGTACATTTTTTATTTCATCTCAACTTTATAGAGGATACTTTTCCCCATGAAATTTATCCCTTAATAATATGTGTCTCTTTCAGGTATTACTCAGGGTTTCAGAGACTAGGTTTCCACTTCTTCAGATATCAGGTTCTGACCCTCCTCTGAGTATGGTTAATTTATTTTGGAACCACTTCCCATATCATTGTTAACCACTCTAATAATATCTGCATCTTGCTTTGTTCTAATATATAAAAACATGGACTAAAACATGTCTTGATCATAGAAAACATCATTCAAGGACTCATTCAAAAATATTTACTGAGAATTTCCTACATGCTAGAGCCTCTGTTTAGAGCTGGGCCCACATGGTAATGAGAACCTTCTCCTAGGTCTGGCTATTGGACTCTTCCCTTAAGTATTTGGGCTTTGGCTGTGAGACACTTGCTCCTATTCCAGTAGAAAGATTTTCAATATTAAGACAAAAATATATTTATAGCCCCATAACGTCCCTATAATTATAAGAAAAAATATAAAGATAAAATTGATGTGAAAATACATAGAATAGCTATAGAAACCACAGCATTGAGTATATGTTCCAAATTGTTAATTGTTACAACTGCAGCCTTTAATTTATTTATTTTCTGATATTTTTATAGTCCTAAGCATCAGTGAAACAGCCTCTCATTTTCTTCTGGCCTTACTGAATACATATGTTGAAGCATGAGAGTTCATAGTGGCTAAAACTGAAACGAGACAGCCAGATATCATAAAAAGAGTACTGGTCTGGGAGCCAGAATATGTGGGTTGTGACCCTAGCTTTGCCTCTAACAAGTACAGGAACTTGAGTGATTCCTATCATGTTCTAGATCCTCAATTTCCCTGCTGTAAATGAGACACTGGAATTTGATGGTTTCTAGGCTCTCTGTGGCTTCTAATTTTCTGATTATATCGTGTTACTTGAGAAGCTGGTGAAGGAAACAGAAGGAGCCAGCTTGCCCATTTGCAAAGGGAGCTAAATGCTGGCACAGGAATTCAGGACTGTATGTGGGAATAAGTGATTATAGTACAATCATTATGATTCATCAAGAGAATAAATTCTCTTGTTGGTTACACATACACACTCCCCACCCCTTCCCACTCACAACTTTTACTTCCTGGTTTTCAGAACAGTCTAAAAGTAGGGGAAGAACGTAGGTGGAGTGGGAAGAGGGGAGGGAAGGGAGAGGGAAGTGTTCTCTATTTGGAAGAGATTTTTGGAAGCTCTTTCTCATGCTCATTTATACCACCTACGGTGCTTTTATTCTTCCTTGCTGAATGTTTGATTATCCTAACCAGACAGAAAGTAATAAGTCAAAATAGTTATTGTCACTCCTTTTCAAGCTCAGTTAAAACATTTTTATACATACACAAATTATGCCTTAATTCACTGAATAAAACTAAAAGAAATCAAAATTAAGTGACTCAGTTATGCCAACAAGAGAGAAGAAAATTCTATCACAAGGCAACTCAGAACACATTTCTATGCCCATGAATGAGATAAAAACGTCCAATATTGACCTTTTAAAGCAATGTTCCACTTTTTGTTCTCTGATATAGTGAGTCTACTTATACAGTAACCAAACAGCTCAAATTATAAGTAGGTTTTATTGACATATAATATTTAACTCAGGGATTCTCAAGGTGAGGGTAGTTGGTCCTAGCATTATGTAGATCACAGGAAGGAAACCACTGCACTTGAAGTTATTAGATAATTTTGAGAAGCCCAAGACAACAAAATTTAGCTAAGCTTTCTATAGACCTAAAAATTAAATGCAATTTCTGATGGGAACAAGGTAGCACATGCTCATTTCTCCCTGCTTCTTGTTGTTAAATACAAATAAAAAATCTGGAAATAATGCAAGAGGTAATCAAAGGAGAACAAAGAAAAGTGGAAAAGCAAAGGAAAATGATTAGGGATCCCCAAAACTGGAGAAACAACATAGTACTAAGGCTTTATAGGACCTTCCACCCAAGAAAAGAAGGTGACCCATGTCCTGTGTCTTCAGATCCTGAAGCTGGCAACAGAAGGCTGGTATTATACACTCTATGTTTGTATCCCCCAAAATTCATATGTTGAAGCTTGAATCCTCAAAGTGATAGCATTTGGAGGTGAGGCCTTTGGGAGGTGATTAGGTTTAGATGGGGTATAAGGGTAGGGTTCTCATGATGGAAATAGTTCTCTTACTAGAAGAGGAACACATTGGACTCTCTCTGTCTCTCTCACTCCTTTTGCATGCCTGTGGAAGACCATGTGAGAAGAGAACAATGAGAAGACAACTATGTGTGGTCCAAGAAGAGGACCCTGACCAGAACACCACCATGTTGTTGGCATCCTGATTTTGGACTTCCAGAATCCAGAAATGTGAGAAAATAAAGGTCAGTTGTTTAAGCCATCTGGTCTATTGTATTTTGTTATAGCAGCCAGAACTGACTAAACCAGTGACCCATAGATTATTCTAGATGGAATAGGAGCTCTCCTACCACCACCAGGAGAGACTGGTGGCCCAGAAAAGGGGATTTATCAGGTATTCCACTAATTAAAATTGGCTGGGGATGCATGTTCCTTCTCTACTGCTTCTGAGACTCCCTGCCACCACTGGAAGACATGAGTGTTGGTGGCACTAATAGGAGGTATCATTTATTTAGTTATTAAACAAGAGTTATTTTATACCAGACACTGTTCTAGGCACTGGGATATGTCAGTGAAAAACAACAACAAAATATTTGTTGACAGTTATACTTGTATTATTCCATTGCAAATTTAAAACAGACTATTGAATGAGAATATAAAGTTTATAGTAAGGTTCAACAACTATTTATACACAGATTAAAATTCAAGCACTCATTTTTAATTTATTCTTTTTCTAAGAAACTGGTGGAAGCCTTAGACTGAGGTTACTAATGTAATTGTCTCTCTTCCTTCTGCTTTGCAGATTTTCTTCCTTATGTCCCATGCTGTTGTAAACCTGGCAAGTTGGTGCTGAGTTTGCACTTCCTATTATCAGAATTCTTGCTCTCTGTCGCAACAGTTTTTCACAGTTTAGATTTTAAATACAGTTTTTTTTTTTACAAGACTGCTAAGAAGATTGTTCCTCCTTAATGTACTCTGTAAAATGCCAGCTGCCTACTTTAATCAAAAAAAGGCATCTGTTGATGCAATGTGGTGGTGTTCTGCTCTATGGTCAGCATGCATGGGCTTTTTGCTTGTTTGATTATTCTCTGTGATCTGCCAAACACTGTGGCAATGGGATAGTTTAATAGTCCCTAACTTGCTGGAAGAAAAAGTAATTTCCTAACTGAATCCAAGCTTAAAACATATCACACATGGAGAAAAATCATGAAATATCTGTGTTATGCTAGTAAATATCTCCGTGACTGCAGTTTTCTGAGAATTATTTAAATATTTCAGGATAACTAGCTAACACACTCATAGTCAAAATGGGACAACATCCTCCTAATTTTTATGTTTGTATCATGTTTCCTTTAGACATAAAATATTGTCCATTCCAGCTTTACAATAATGGAATGTTGTTCACCTAAGTTTAAAACAATTTATTTAAAAAATATTTGTGTTTTTTTAACAAACTTTTTTGAAATAGTTTTAGATTTACAGAATAGTTACAAAGACAATATGGAGGCTGGGCACAGTGGCTCACGCCTGTAATCCTCGCATGCTGAGAGGCTGAGGCGGGTGGATCGTTTTAGCTCAGGAGTTCAAGACCAGCCTGAGCAAGAGCGAGGCCTCATCTCTACTAAAATAAAAAAAAAAAAAAAAAATAGAAAGAAATTATTTGGACAGCTAAAAGTATATAGAAAAAATTAGCCGGGCATGGTGGCACATGCCTGTAGTCCCAGCTACTCGGGAGGCTGAGGCAGCAGGATTACCTGAACCCAGGAGTTTGAGGTTGCTGTGAGCTAGGCTGATGCCACGGCACTCTAGGCCGGGCAACAGAGTGAGACTCTGTTTCAAAAAAAATAAAAAAGATAACATGGAAAGTTCATGTATACACCTTATCCACTTCCCTCACTATTAGCACCTTACATTGTCACATTTTTTCGAAACTAAGAAATGGACACTGGTTCATTAAGTAAATGCTAATGTGTTTGCATTTCATTTTTATTTTACCATTAATGCCCTCTTTTTGTCCCAGGATCTAATTCACGGTGCCACATTGTTTTTAGTTATTAAGTCTCCCCAATCTCCTCTGACCTATGATAGTTTCTCAGTCTTATTTTTCATGACCTTGGCAGTCTTGAGGAGTACTGGCCAGGTATCCTATAGAATGTCACCTAATCTGAATTTATCTAATAATTTTCTTATGATTGGAATGAGGTGATGGGTTTTTGGATAGAATGTGATATATGTGATATTGTTACATCAAATCAGGGGGAAGCATGATATCTACATAGCATCGCTGATGATGTTAAACCTCATCATTTTGACAAAATCAAGTTTGTTAGATTTCTCCACTCTGAAATTACCAATTTTCCCTTTCCCTCCTCTATTCTTTGATTGTATAGCTCATTTATTTTTTTTTTTTATTTTTAAAATGAATAACAGAAAAATAACAATTGTGTAGCTATCATCCAGATTTAAATAAATTTTAAAATTTAGTCATTTTTGCTTTAGGAATTTTTATTTAAAAGAATAATATTACTCAGTTGATATTCTTTATATGTTACTTCACAATTCCATTTTCTTTTCTTGCATTGCATTGATAAACTGATTAAAAACTTGAGTGTAAAAAAGCAAATTTCAAATAGCTGATAATTTTTTAAAGGATACATATTATAAAAAGATATAAATTGTGACATCAAAAATTCAAAATGGGATGAAGTAGAGTTAAAGTATAGAGGTGATTTTTAGCAATGAAAGTTACATTGTTATCAGCCTAAAGTGATCTGTTTTAATGACAAGATCTTTTCTTTTAGCCTCAGGGTGACCACAAATCTATAATAGATCCACTAAATATAAAAAGCAAGGAATCAAAATAAACTGCTACAGAAAATGACTTAACCATAATGGAAGAAAGTAAAAGAGAAAGAAGGGAAGAAAGAATCTACAAAACAACTATAAAACGTTCAACAAAATGGCCATAATAAGTCCTTACCCATAAATGATCACCTTGAGTGTAAATAAATTAAATCCTCCAATTAAAAGACATAGAGTGGATGAATGGATTAAAAAACAAGACCCAACTATATACTGTCTAAAAGAGATTTTGCCTGTAAGGACACGGATTGAAAATGAAGGTACAAAGATATTTCCTATAAATATTAATAGATCTAAAGGAAGAGATAGACTGCAACAGAATAACAACAGGAAACTTCAATACCCCACTCTCAGCAATGGACAGATGATCCAGACAGAAAACCAACAAAGAAACATTAAGCCTACTCAGTAGGCTTAAGTGATCTCAGTCTATACCATTTGCTGTAATGTTATCAGTATTTCGCCTGCTGGTCTCAGAACCCACTGATAATGGTTACCTAGATCCACTATTTTATCCGACTTTGAAAAATTGAAACTTTCTAACTATATGGTATCCTCTTTATTTAAACTCTGGAATTCTTTGTAAAGAAGAACTTTTCCTCATCAACTATTTGGTTATCATAAAATACAGTCTGCATAGGAAAAGCTGGCAAATGCTTTTTTCCCCCCCTCTATTGATCAGTTTTCAAAAATGAGCTGGTGCTATAGAAACCCCCAGAGATAAGCAATACATTTGTGTTTTCATTGTATTATAGTAATGAACTTAGGAATTTTCATATATTTGAGCTATTTCAATTAACGCACTTATTATTCTTTGTCGTGTTCAAACTGTCCCATCTTTGACCTGCTAGAGGTCTCTGTAGAAAAATTTTGTCCATTTGAGACAACTGAGATAGTTTTTTAAAATATAGCTTGTTCTGATACAACAAAAGACAGTCACACACCAATAACAATTCAATGATGCACCACATATACAACATTGCTTCCATAAGATTATAATGCTGTATTTACTGTATTTTATTGTACCTTTTCTACGTTTAGATATATTTACATACACAAATACTTACTATTGTGCTACAATTGCCTACAGTGTTCAGTAGAGTAACATGCTGTACAGGTTGTCATAGGAGCAATATATTATATAGCATAGCTGTGTGGTAGGCTATATCATCTAGGTTTGTGTACATACACTCTAAGATATTCCTACAATGATGAAATTACCTAAGGACACATTCCCAAAATGTATCCCCATAATTAAGCAACACATGACTATATTTCAGATTCATCTTGTCTATTTATCACCCCAATTAGAGTCAGCTGTTTCTTCAGTCCTAATTCATTTTAGTAATAAATCATGTTCTTAGACCACAATGTGGTCCTAGGGATGTTCATTTTTACTGGACTATTATTGATTCTAAATTTTCCCAATGTACAGAAGAAAATACATATTTTAAAAGAGTAAAATATTTTATAATCAAATATGAGATACTTGATTTATTTGATTTTTATATTTGTATCTTTGTCTTAAATCAAAAATGGTTCCCAAGCACTAACATAATTGCTTATGTTTTATCTCCCTCAAAATAATGACATAAATATTATTATTATGAAAAAATTTCTGAGATCAGCCAATGATTTCTTTCCCTATTATGGATGTAGGGTTAAAATTATCCTTTTGGAATAGATTGAAATAATTCTCTAATGTGATTATACTATCACTTTCTGATATAATTTTGTTTCACTTTTTTATTGTTAAAATTTATGACACTGGTCTTAGAGAACCATATTAGACCAAAATTGTGAACTACTGATAAATCAAAGCTCCTCTTACAAGCTTTGATTAACACCAGTCATCTATATATCCATTATTCACAGGCACACCCCACTTAAGTGTGGACACAACATTTTATGGACCAAGATTGGGACAAGGGGTCTGACCACAGCACCAATTTTTCTTAATTGGGACCGCCTTCCAAAATAAGGAATATGCCATTGAACCTTAATTCTCTTCATATTATCTATCATGTTATTTCTTAGCAGATGATGTCAAGGAGGGTTTCTTGACTCAAGGACTGAACGTTTTCAGGGCCATCATGAACCAAGTGATAGTAATACTATACCTAAGGTAAACTTAGTAGTTTAGTCTAAAAGTCTCTAAAGAACTTAAAGCTCTTGGCCAGGCGCGGTGGCTCACACCTATAATCCTCACTCTGGGAGGTCGAGGTGGGTGGATTGCTCAACGTCAAGAGTTCGAAACCAGCCTGAGCAAGAGTAAGACCCGGTCTCTACTATAAATAGAAATAAATTAATTGGCCAACTACAAATATATAGAAAAAATTAGCCAGGCATGGTGGCTCATGCCTGTAGTTCCAGCTACTCGGGAGGCTGAGGCAGGAGGATCACTTGAGCCCAGGAGTTTGAGGTTGCTGTGAGCTAGGCCGACGCCACAGCACTATAGCTCAGGCAACAGAGTGAGACTCTGTCTCAAAAAAAAAAAAAAAAACTTAAAGCTCTTAATAGATTCATTTCAGCCACAGTTTTGTTAATAGACATTAGAACATCGAGAGTATTGGGTTGCTAAGAACATACTATCATTTTAACATTGTCAAATACAAATGAGTTCCAAACAGATTTCTAAAATATGCTTTTCTAAAAGAGGACCATACTGTACTCTTTTTCTTCCTTGAATAATTTTTCTTTTCATGTTCACCACTTTCAGAAGACATTTTTAAAATCACAGAGGTTCACATAAGCCTAAAATGTAATTGAAAGTGAAGGTTTTTCACTTTGTTTTCAGGCAAGCCTTAGAGTTCCATGAGCTTCTTCATGTTCTAGTCCCATCATGAGACACCAGGTGATTAGTAATCTGGGCCCTATTCCCTGTTGTACTAAAAATAGATTCTTTTTGATAGGTTTTATATATTATTTGATTTTTGAAGGCTTTATCTGAAAAAAAAAGTTGCCCTCTCCTTAAAAAGAAATCCAAATGCAGCAGCTTAAAAATGTATATACTCTTCTATTTCTCTATCAACTGATAAGAGGCCATCAATACATAGCCTTAGAGGAGGTAGAATGAAAGCTGTACACATCTTTTAATTAGAGAAGCCACCCATCAGCACAAATCAACTACATTTTGAGTTGAGAACTCTCTGCCCACCACAAAAACACATATACATCTTGCATCCAATGGCAAAGTCAAACCTGAATCCCATTCAATTGTTTCTAAAATACAACTTTATAATAACATTTTTTATCTATTTAATTTAAATAGATTTGAGGGGTACAAGTGGTTTTTTTGTTACATGAATAACTTGCATAGTGGTGAAGTCAGGGCTTTTAGTGGACCCACCACCCAAACAGTGTACATTGTACCCAACAAGTTTTTCATCCCTCCCATCCACCTTAATCCCTTCTCCCCTTCTGAGTCTCCAAAGTCCTTTATACCACTCTTTATGACTACATATACCCATTACTTAGCACCCTCTCATAAATGAGTACATGCAGTATTTGTTTTTCTGTTCCTGAGCAGTTTATGAGCACTTAGGTTGATTCCATATCTTTGCAATTGTGAACTGTGCTCCTATATACATAAAAGTGCATATGTCTTTTTTATATAATGACTTCTTTTCCTCCGGGTACATACCCAGTAGTGGGATTACTGGATCAAATGATATGTCCACTTTTAGTTCTTTGAGGAGTCTCCATACTGTTTTCCATAGAGGTTGTACTAATTTACATTCCCACCAAGAACATATAAGTATTCCATTTTGACAACATTTGTGCCAACATCTATTGGTTTATGACTTTTTAGTAATGGCCATTCTGATAGGGGTAAGGTGGTATCTCACTGTGGTTTTAATTTGCATTTCTCTGATGATTAGTGATGTTGATTATTTTTTCATATGTTTGTTGGCCATTTGTATATCTTTTTTTTATTTCAAAGTATTATAGGGTAAAAATATTTTTGCTTCCATGGATCACTTTTATAATGCTGGAGTCAGGGTTATAAGTGTGTTTGTCATCCAGATAGTGTTCACTATACCGATTAAAGTAGGTTATTGCCCATTTTCTCCTCCTCTATCCTCCTGCTTGATTTTTGTTCAGTTTTACTTCCCTCTATGCACATATATGCTCATCAGTTAGTTCCAATGTAATAGTGAGTACATGTGGTGTTTGTTTTTCCATTCTTTAGATACTTCACTTAGGATAATGGCCTCCAGTTCTATCCAAATTGTTGTAAAAGGCATTAAATAACCCTTCTTCATGGCTAAGTAGTATTCCATATACATATACCACATTTTGTTAGTCCACTCATGAATTGTTAGGCACTTGGGTTGATTCCACATCTTTGCAATTGTTAATTGTGCTGCCATAAACATTTGAGTACAGGTGTCTTTATGATAAAATGACTTCTATTCCTTTGGGTAAATACCAACATCATATTTCACAGATCTAGAAAAAATAATTCTATGCTTTTTTTATATATCTTATTTTAAAAAATGTATGTCTTTTGCCCCACTTTGAATGGGGTTATTTGTGATTTGAGCTATGTGTGAATTCTGAATATAAGTTATTTGTCAGATATACAGTTTGTGAATATTTTCTTCCATTTTGTAGGTTGCCTATATATTTTGTTATTTCTTTTGATGTGAAGAATCTTTTTAGTTTAATTAAGTCCCATTGACTTATGTTTTTGTTGTATTTGCTTTTGGGATCTTAGTAATAAATTCTTTGCTTAGGCCAATGTCCAGAAAAGTTTTTTCTAAGTTTTCTTCTAGACTTTTTGTGTGTCAGTTCTTATATTTAAGTCTTATTCCACGTGGCTAACTTTTCCAGCACCATTTTTTGAATAGGGCATTTTTTCCCTCAGGTTTTTTTTTTTTTTTTTTTTTTTTTGGTCTCCTTTGTTGAAGATCAGTTGGCTGTAGGTGTGTGGTTTTATTTCTGGATTCTCTATTCTGTTCCATTGATCTGTATATCTACTTTTACACCAATAGTATGGTGTTTAACTTTGTTATATAATTTGAAGTCAAGTAATATGATGCCTTTAGACCTGATATTCTTGCTTAGGATTCTTTTAGCTATTTGGGCTCTTTTTTGATTCCATATAAAATTTAGGATTTTTTTCTAATCTGTGAAAAATAATGTTGGTATTTTTATAGGAATTACATTGAAACTGTAAATCACTTTGGGCAGTATGGATATTTTAACAATATTGATTCTTCCAATCCATAAGAATGGAATTCTATAAAATTGAGAAGGAGGGAATCCTCCCTAACTCATTCTGCAAAGCCACTAATCGCCCTGATACCAAAGCCAGGAAATGGCACAACAAAAAAAAGAAAACTATAGACCAGTATCCGTTATGAACATAGATGTAAAAATCCTTAACAAAATACTAGCAAACTGAATCCAACTGCGCATCGAAAAAATAATTAACCAAGATCAAGTTGGTTTCATCTCAGGGATGCAAGGATATTTCAACATACATAAATCAATAAATGTGATTCACCACATAAACAGAATCAAAAACAAAATCATATGATCTCAATAGATGAAGAAAAAGCATTTGATAAAAATCTAGTACTCCTTCATGATAAAAACGCTTAAACTAAACATAGAAGGAACATAACTCAAGATAATAAAAGCTATATGTGACAAACCTACAACCAACATCATACTCAATAGGGTAAAATTGAAACATCCCCCCTAAGAACCAGAACAATGCAAGGATGCCCATTTTACCACTTCTTTCAGCATAATACTGGAAATCCTAATCACAGCAATTAGGCAAGAGAAATAAAGGGCACCCAAATCAGAAAAGTGGAGGTCAAACTTATTCCCGTTTGCCAATGATATGGTCTAATATCTAGAAAACCCTAGAGACTCCACCAAAAGACTCCTAGAATTGACAAATTCAGCAAAGTCACAGGTTGGAAAATTAATGTGCAAAAATTAGTACCATTTCTATACACTAGTACCACACATGCTAAGAATCAAATAAAAAACTCAATACTATTTAAAATAGGTGCAAAAAACATAGAATACCCAGGAATATACTTGACCAAGGAGGTAAAAAAAACTCTGTAAGGAGAACTAGAAAACACTGATGAAAGAAATTGTTATTATCCATCAGGCTCTTTTCTACCAAGACAAATGAGATGTCCTGAAGAAGAAAAATTTTTCACATGAAGAACTCTGAGAAATTCCCTGGAGTCATCTACTGGCTCTTAAAAGAACTTTTTTTTAAAAAAAACATGAAAAAATGTGGTTAATGAATTCACAGGACAAAATCCTCCAGCTCTGAAAATATAGTTTAAGTATTTTGTTCTTCATGTTCATACAAGAATCTTTGTCTTTGAATTTATTTCCTAATTATGTTTAGTGCTTAAAATACAAAGATAACTTACACTATGTGAGAAACATAACAAAGAAATGTTAAACAGAAAAGCTCTGTAAATTTCAAATAAATGCCTGCCAGGGGACATTTCAGGTATTTCTTATTAATATAAAAATAAAAAAAATTTATGTCATTATAATCTATCTTAAGATGTTATTTAAGGAGTCCCAGGAAATTTGTGTCAAACATAAAAATACACTCATCATACATTATCTTCTAATATATGTCTTAAAATTCATATATGGCTATACCAATTCTGCATAGTTCACATCATTTAGGCCTTTCTTCATTTAGTTTAATGACATCTTAATTCAAAAATGAAAGAGCATTCACAGTTTGTTAACTGAACTGAGGAGGGGAAATTTTGATTCACGGATAATTCCCCATAACTGAAGTGACAATTTTTGTATATCAAATACAATGTCAGAATTTTCTAAATTTTAATATTCTGTTTCATGGTTTCCTTAAGTACCTTTGAATTTGACAGGCTTTTCTTTTTCTGTTTTGGTTGTAGAAATAGAGTGAAAATAAACACTGAGCTCTCCAAATGAGTTAAGGCCTGGATGAGGTCAATAAGGGGGATTAGAGAAGGAAGGGTACCCACAGTATCGTACAATGTGACTCTCAACTCCTGGCCACCTTCAGGCTTATTTTCTTGGGAGCTCTCCCCAGGCACCAGTATAAATGTGCAGGCAGCAAATGGCCCACTGAGGGCATGCAGTATTGAACTAGCCTGGCCTTCCCCTTGCTTGTTTCTATGTCCTGCTGAAAGTTCCCTGCTTCTCAGTGTTTGCGCTTCAGTATGGATCAGAAGGTCCTTAAAGAAGACTCATTGCCCACTGCAATGGCTGCTTCACCTCAATTCCTCTAGTACCATCCGCTGTCTTATTCCACTTGGTGTTCGTACATAATTTGGATTGCTATTTTTAAAAATTAAGGGTAGTTTTTAAGAGTAAAGTCTTTGCAGTCAGATGACCCTGGGTTCAAAGCCTGCCTCTGCCATGTATTAGAGCTCTATGAACTCAGGCAAATTATTTAAACTCCCTGCTGTTGGGTTTCCTCATGTGTAAAACTGTAATACTGTTGAGGTTGTGTGAGCTGTAGGGCAATTAATATGGTTATTATGATGTTTGACCAGATCCTCAAGCACTACTCCTGCCTTGACAGTCACCTCTGCCAACAAATTCCTTGAAGCTAGCCCAGCGGTTTTCTAAGCACAAATTCTAGTGTGGAACCTTGTGCTACAGACTGGAAAACTGTTTCTTATTTGTTTTTTCCCTTTTTGACCTCAAATCAGAGCAGGTCTGTCCTATTCCATTTATATCTACCCCGAAGTAATCTCATTTCAATTCAGCATTTCAATGGTTAAAAAATAAATAAATAAAAATAAAATTATACCTCCTGGTGACAAAAGAAAAGGAATGAGAGAGATAAAATTATTTGTTCCAAAGGTTGGAGTGGAGCCAGCTCAGGCCACTGTTCAAAGTCTGGTTACCAATTGAGGTTAAGCAAAGAGCATTCCTAGCTGTTACTAGTTCTGTGTTGGGTGCAAATCATTATTCTTTAGGACCTAGGCCTAGTATGAAACCTGAAATTTAAGTGATCCATATCTAGATAATTCCTTTTTGAGGGGAGGTAACTTGACCTTGATCTCAACTCATTTTTAGGGAATGACTGAGAGAGGGCTGGAAAAATATCCAAGAGGAACCTTGCATGCTTTTCTTTAGAAGCCAAGACACATCTTCTTCACTGTTTGTTACAAGGATTAAATGAGATAATGTATGGAAAGCACAGAGAACAATGCTGAAAATATACCCAGCTATTATTGGTAGGCAACAGGAGAAATATTTGTTGAATTGACTATACCATTTTGTCAAATTGTCTATCCTGCTTTCTTCCTCTTGTCTTCCCTGCAGGAGGCTGGATTTTAGCCTGCACCATGACTTTGCAGGAGATTGCTGCATTTTAACCCCTTTAGAAGAATTTCCCTTTGAGCCTTGGGCAATCAGGACATCAAGGTAAGACAATCTGTATCCTTGCTTTGAAAAGCTCAGGACAATTCTAATTGCCTGGCAGGAGAGAGGGACTGTGCAGAGGGCTTGAGCACTAAGAGGAGCTGTTACAAAAAGGGTTACATGTATCTTAGCTCTGTTGGTTCTCTGAAAATCAAAAAGTCTGACAATGTACCCTAGGGAAACAGCTGTGCCTGTGCTTTTCAGGCAGATGAGGTTAATACTTACCATAGCTGTGATTTACAGACACACCGCCTTCCTGGAACTGCGATCGTATTTAAAAGAGCAGGCTCTTGTTATCTATCTCTTTTCTTCTAAAGAATAGCAGGAAAAAGATGCTCTCTTTGAAAGGGGATTTTGATGTTTATTGTCGCATAGCATGTTTGGAAATGTGGGACTAACTCCACAGATACTGATCATTTTCCTCCTAAGCACTGTGCCTGCAGATTCTGAAGCTGCCAAATTAAGTCTGAATCTCCCCACAATAGGGCTTTTCCCTAGGCATGGACCACCGTAAACATGAATAATAAACAATTCTCTTCTTGATTTTTTCCCATAAAATATAACTTCTTATTAGTCGTTTATATATTTTATTGGCTACATATTGATCTTTAAGTATGTTTAAGAAAAGATGTCATTTAGAGAAAGATTGAAAGAAGCATAAAGTATATGTATAAACTGATACCTTAGACATTAAATTCTCTTTTTGTCACTTAAAAATCACCTCTTAACTGAACTTTGGTTTCTTTTCTATATCTAGGGAAACTTTAACTGTTTCTCATTATAGGCTTGGAAAAATGTATGGCTGACCACACAGTTTCTTATTCTTTGTGTTTTAAAAGTCCTAGCACGCTTCAGCTTCTTGCCTCAAATGACAGTCGCTAATGTCAGGGCATCTTCTTACTGGTTTTCATGATCACTTAATTAACCTGCCATGTTATGCAAGAGTCAAGACAGAAAATATATGCCACTTATTTTCTTGACATATGTAAAATGTGTATTCAATTCCATGATAATTTCTTGCCAATAAGAAAAAGGTTAACTTAGCAACCAAAGTGGTTGTTAATTAAATGAACTACCTTCATCAGTATCCAACTAAATTCCATCACTTCTTGGCTATGGCCTACAGTTCCACTCTCTGCTTAAACTAACCAATTCTAAAGGAAACAGTATGTGTCTCTAAATATTTTCAATACCTTTGTGCAACACTTCTTGATATCATTCCATGCTGCTTGCTATTGTCATAGAGAAACACTGAACATGTTGGGGTGGCAGGGAAGGAAATGGCTTTGGAGAATAGAAATCTAGAAGATAGAGATTTGGTGTTCTATGTTGCCATACTTATGACATATTTGCTTAAACTCCCTTTTGAACACAGCCTATAAATGCATCACTATTTTTCTGTCAAGGATTTTTTTTCTTTCTAGTTTATGAAAATCTTTAAAGATCAACTGGGCTCTGAGGGGACATCCTAGGGAATAGTGTATTGCTGTAGACTTTCTAAAAACAGAAAATAATAGGTAACATCATTGGCTTTATTAGCAGCCTTAAAAATAAATATATAAATATTAAAATCTTGGACCAAGATTACACTTGAATTGTTTAAGATGGTTTTTATGTCTCGTGTAATTTCTGTGTATCTTACTTTAACATCTGTTGTCAGTCTTCTGTTACTACTAAAAAGTTGTCTTAGATGAGCATTAATCTCTGAACTGAGAAATTGGCTGCATCATTCCAAACCTTTAGACAAGTTACTCGTGATAAGATCCTGTGTCTTAAAATGTTGCAAAGACCTTTTTTTCAAAGTCTGACAGAGTCGAAGTCTTTAAATTATTGGCACTAAGAAACTGAGTAACCTTTATATTAGAATTCAAAATGATGTCATTTTTAAGTATTGTATAACCATTTGTTGAAATGTATTAGCTATTCAAAACCTAATGTTTTGGTGAAATTAAAGAGCAACTGATTAGCAAAGGAGAGAGGGAATGCAGTGGGAGGAGATGGCTGGAGAGAGAGAGAGAGAGCGGGTGCATGCACATGCAAAGTTTTCCCAGCATCCCTGGGGTATCTCTCAGTGTCACTGAGAATGGCTATGTTTAGTTTACAAGTTTTGAACTAAACAGAAAATATCCTGTTTGGTTATAATCAGATCATGTTTTTCAGGCAATAGAGAAGAATGGTTATTCACTCTGGAGACAGATAAATCTGGCTTCAAATCTGAGAGGCTATTTAAACTCTCATGCCTAAGTTTCTTCTATATAAATTCAGGATCATATTTTCTAATTCATGTTTGTTATAGGATTAAATGAAATGTCATATTAAAAGAGCTTAGCATGGATATTATAATTAAGTACCTAATATAACATAAGACGTGAGTTTTAATGGCTAATATGGTCCCTGTATCTATAAATAAGCAAGCCAGAATAGTTACATAATAATAAAACAACATGCATACACCAGAATAATTGACTATGTGAACATCACCATAGGTGCAGATGATTATGCAATGAGGTAAAGTGAGAAAGAGAGATGAATTTTGGAATGGCAATGTGAAAAGAGCTTTATGGACACTCTCCATAATGAAACAACATAATCATTTTCTTTTTAAAAACAAAAACAATTTAAAATCTGTAGAAATTTTCCTAAGAGCATACAGCAAATGAAGATTTATTCAAGAAAATCTAATTTTTGGTAAGAACAGCAAGAATCAGTGATATCCAAACCATTATCCACCCCTCCCCTCCCTCCTTATAGCTCAAAATTATGAAAATACTCTAGGTATGTGCAGTAAGAACACAGGGCTTCCCCTTCCTCTAGATGTCAAATAAGGACTGCATTACACCTTTGAGAAGGGCAAGACACCAGCATTGCTCTCTTTTCTCAGCTCTGTTTTACATAAACTGTATTCCAGAAAAGAGTTTCTGAGAATTCTGGACTCCCTTCTTCAACTTAACTACCTTTCTTAGAGTGGAGACACTACTTCAAGTGCAGCATACTGAGAATAACTGATTTGGATCATCCTTCCCCAGGTTTACTCACAGAAAGGAGACTCATTTTGGGGAGAGATAGGTCGAGAAACCCAGAGGCTATCACCCCAGCCCACAGCCCTGTTCATGAAACAGGTGTTACTCTGAGAGCAAGTGGCCACTATACTTGCCTCCAGCTCTAGAACAGGGATAAAAATCTTTAGGCCAGAGGGAGAAGAAGACAGTAAGAATAGAAAACTCTGATGGTCTCACCAAGTTAAATGACCCTGGAACTGAGTGTAGAAGTACACCATGAGGGTACCTTTGAAAACAATGGAGGTTTTGGTAGTAAGCAATTAAGAGGAGAGTGATAGCACTATGAGAGCAAGAAACTAAACATGAAATAGCTAGAACTTTACCAGACAGAACCAGGGAAAGAGACATCCAACAAGAGCCTTACTGGGGGTTGAACAAATCTGAAAGATGGGCCTCAAAGATTAATCCCTGCAAAAGGGCATGAATTTAATTCGATCAGATTGTAGAGCAATTTGGGACCCAGGGTTTTATTACAAACAATAGGACAATCATCTGACAATTAATGGAGGCTAATAACTGGGTGTGATGGGAATAGAGGGAGACAGTATAAGAGTCTGAAATAGCCCTGCTAAAACCACTGTCATCCCAGATGACTCTGTGTGTATCTCAGGCTGTATTCTCTGAGGAGCAACACCAGTGGCTACCTATTGTGGGGTAAACTTCACTAAAGTAGTTCAGCCAAGCCAATAAATAAGCAAGGAAAAAACAAAACAAGGGGAGATCAGTATCCACGGCTGAGATCATATATTATCTAAAATGCTTGCTTGCTTGCTTTCTCTCTTTCTTTCTCTTCACACACACACACACACACACACACACACACACTATGAGCTATGCAAAGAAACAGTAACAAGTAACCCATAAAAAGGAAGTGAAAACAAGCAACAGAAACTGCTGATTAGAATGGTGGTATATCAGACTTAAAATATGGCTTAAAAATGGCTATTATAAGTATGTCTAGAGAACTAAAGGAGAATATGCTTAAAGTAAAGGAAGCTATGAAGACAAGGTCTAATTAAAGGTAGACTATCAATGAAGAGATAGAAATTATATAAGCGATCCAAATGGACATTCTGGAGTTGATAAACACAATATCTAAAATGAAAAATTTACTATAGGGGTTCTACAGTAGATTTGAGCTATTAAAAAAAGGAATCAACAAACCTGAAGATAAATTGGAAGATATTGCACAGTCTGAGAAACAGAGATAAAAGAGAATGAAAAATAAACAGAACTTCAGATAAATGTGGAACACCATTAAATTCATCAACATATGTGTAATGGGAGTACCAATAAGAGAGGAGAAAGAGAAAGGAGTAGAAAAAGACTATTAAAGTGCTTATGGAAACTACATCCCACAATAAGCTGGGGCATCACGGAAGCCATGTGATTCAATCTGTGTCCAAAGGCCTGAGAACCAGCAGCACAGATGTCCAAGCTTAGAGGATAGATGTTCCAGCTCAGAGAGAGCAGATTCACTCTTCCTCTACCTTTTTGCTCTATTTGGATGATGCCAATGGATTGGATGATGCCCACCAATTGGTAAGAATAATCTTCTTTACTCAGTCTACAGTTTCAAATGCTAATCTCTTCAAGAAATACCCTCACAGACACACCCAGATATAATTTTTTACTAGCTATCTAGGTATCCCTCAACCCAATCAAGTTGGCACATAAAATTAGCCTTCACAACAACTACCTTCTTCCTTTTAATATTCTTACATATATGTAAGTGTGTTCATGGTCACATCTAGGACATCTGTTTACTACAGTAAATAACCCTAACTTTATTTTACTTGTCAGTCAAAAAGATGTAATAAACAAAAATTGGTAAAAGTCTATTCTCAGATTTATAGGATTGAATTAAGTAACCAATTCATGCAATGTAATATTAAAAGTAATAGCTGGCATTTACTATTACAAGCAGTCTGTCTGTATCCTTTAATAATCATGGCTACACTTTAAGGAAGTCCTATTATTATCTCCACTTTATAACTGAGGAAGTGGAAGCACAGAGCTATTATTTGCTCAAAGCCAAAATTAGGCACATTTTAAAATATTTTAAAACATTTAAAAAAATAGAACATGTAGATCAAGAAAGAGAACTGAAAACATAAAATAATTGAAAGAAAAATCAAATAACTTTTTCCTGCTGCTCCTTTTAAGTATAAATTTTCAAACATACACAAAAGTACAGTCCAAACAATTTCCATTTACTATCAACTCACCACCTGCCTTACTTAATTTATACCATCTTTTACTCACACTCCCTTGAATATTTTAATGTAAATCTCGGAACATGATGATATTCCATAATTTTTCCATAAATATATATTGACTCTCTCAAGGATAGAGTCACTTTTAGTATAATCACAATACTCTTATAATACCTAAAATAAAGAATACTCCTTTAATTTCATGAAATGTACACTTAGTGTTCACACTTCCCTATTAGTCCCTTTTTTGACTGTGTGCTTAAATTGGAGTCCAAATAAGGTCCATACATTGCAATTGGTTAATGTCTCTTAATTTATAAGTTTCTCTTCCATAATATTTTTTGAAATGTATTTGTTCAAGAAACCACTCCCTGTAGACATGTAGCAATTTCCTCAATCTATATTTTGCAGATTTCATCACAGTGGTGTATTTTAATAGGCCCCTCTGTACCCTGTACTTTTTGTACTTTCCGTAGTTAATTCTAGAGCCTAGATCACCTCAGGATTTGAGGCATTACCAAGAATATTTCATAGGTGGATTTAAAAAGAAAAAAAAAATGTTAGTCTTTCTGGAGAGTTGAGGATGCAAATAGAAAAAAAGTCTACTCTCCATTATCAATTCAGTTAAAATTAAACATAAAAATGAATACAGAAGAAAATTTTGCCTGCAATTTAACATCCAAGACAGACTCTTAAAGGTGAAGGGGAAGACTTAGAAAAAATAAGTAAAATATTTCCCTGAAGCTTGGCTAGAGTTTACCAGACCAATCAACATGGACAAAGCACTTT
>VSMD01095911.1:0-68577 GCA_008750895.1 Mirza zaza | reverse complement strand
ATGTAAACCATGGAGTACTATTCAGCTCTAAGAAACAACGGTGATATAGCACATCTTATATTTTCCTGGTTAGAGCTGGAACCCATACTACTAAGTGAAGTATCCCGAGAATGGAAAAACAAGCACCACATATACTCACCAGCAAACTGGTATTAACTGAGCAGCACCTAAGTGGACACATAGGTACTACAGTAACAGGGTATTGGGCAGGGGGTAGGGGGATGGGTATATACATACATAATGAGTGAGATGTGCACCATCTGGGGGATGGTCATGCTGGAAACTCAGACTTGTAGGGGGAGGGGGAGAAAGGGCATTTATTGAAACCTTAAAATCTGTACCCCCATAATATGCCGAAATAAAAAATAAAAAATACATATATACAATATTACGATTGAAACTTATCAGGAAGGTCAAGAAAGCCTTTCCTGGCCGGAACGATGGCTCACGCCTGTAATCCTAGCACTCTGGGAGGCCGAGGCGGGTGGATAGCTCGAGGTCAGGAGTTCGAAACCAGCCTGAGCAAGAGCAAGACTCCGTCTCTACTATAAATAGAAAGAAAGTAATTGGCCAACTAATATATAGAAAAAATTAGCCGGGCATGGTGGCTCATGCCTGTAGTCCCAGCTACTTGGGAGGCTGAGGCAGGAGGATTGCTTGAGCCCAGGAGTTTGAGGTTGCTGTGAGCTAGGCTGACGCCACGGCACTCACTCTAGCCTGGGCACAAAGCGAGACTCTGTCTCAAAAAAATAAAGAAAGCCTTTCCTGATGAATCAGTGCTTGCTCAGGGATCTGAAGAGTCATTAAGAGTTATTAATTACCTAGCCTGAAATGCTATGGGAAAAAAATAAAAAGAAATTTTATAATAAAAATATAAACGAGGGGGGGCATGGGCAATATACGCAAACTTAACATTTGTACCCCCATAATATGCTGAAATAAAAATAAATAAATAAAAAATTTAAAAAATACTAAATATATATATATAAACAAAAATATAAAAAAAGAAAAAAAGAGGCATTAATTGGAAAAGCTAGAAGAGAAAAGGATGCTGCTAAAAGAACCAGACCAAGAAAGCATAAACGGACAGAAAGGCCATTGGATAAGCCACAGCTCCACCATGAACCTAGGCAAGGTAGTAATATTTCACCAGCCCCTCAAAAACCCGGTCACTCCTGCTACAGACAGTGTGAGGTGGTGCTTATCATGTTGTCAGAATGTGATGCAACCATATTTATAAAACCCCTGGCACCAATTCTTTCATATAGTAGGTTCTCATTAAATGGCATATCTCTTGTGACAGATTTTTCTTTTGGGAAATAGAAATAATCTTGGGTGTCAAAGTATTGTAACTTTGTAGGTACCAGAGTTTCAGGGCAACCGTAGGACATCATCAATAGGTCCACTCCAGCTCCCCGAGGCACCATGTCTATTATTTGTGTCCAGGCTGGAAGCGCCACTGAAGGAGGGGCCTTCGCTTGTCTTCACTGTATCCCCAGTGCCGAAGCAGTGCCTGTCACGGGCTACTAATCTGGGAGTGTTTGTTGAATGAATGCTGGATGGCTTTACTCATCTGCTAGACCCCTGGTCTCGAAGACTGGTTCCCCAACCGTCAGCATCACCAGGAACTTGCTGGAAATGCCATTCCCAGCCCCCATTCTGGGCCTATTGAATCGGAAACTCTGGGGGTGTAGTTCAGGAATCAGTGCTTTGAGGCTTTAGGGTGACGCTTGAGTCTGAGAAGCACTGCTCCAGAATGAACTCCTCGAGAGCAGGGATTGGCTCACTCAGTTCTAAGCACACAGCCCTGGGCAAACTCATCAAGACTGAAAAAAATTTTCTTTTTCTCTATCTTTAGTTGTCCAGCTAATTTCAGGGTCTCGCTCTTGCTCAAACTCCTGACGTCAAGGGATCCTCCTGCCTGAACCCCCCACAGTGATAGGATTATAGGTGTGAGCCACCACACCCGGCCAGCTCTGAAATATTTATTGTCCCTCCTAGAACTCAAGTCCTACTGCAAAACTCAAGCTAACCTGAAGAACGTTAGGACCAAACTACCCCAAGGAAGAGAGCCTCCTCCCTCTGCAGCCTCCAGATGGGTGCTCCTACCTTTGCCAAGGCCGCCCTTCCCTTCTGGGTGCAATCAAGTCCTAGTTCAGGAGTCCCCTGCTCTGGCAGGCCTTGGGAAGCAACTCCCAGACAGGATGAACTGCTCCCTTCCCTGCGCTCCCAAGACACAGGGTACAGGGTTCCAGAATCCCATGGCGGGGTATGAATTTGTTTAGAAATATCTCCCCTCTAGACATCTGCCATCCGACATAGGCTAGACGAAATTGAGATGTGCTGAGAAGTGTAAAATCCACACTGGATTTTGAAAGTGTAGTACAAATTTTTAAAATGTAAAACTTCTAATTCAGAACTTTCATTTTGATGACATGATAAAATGATATTTTGGATATATTGGGTTAAATATAGTATTCAATTAATTTCACCTCTTTCTTTTCAGTTTTCTAGTATGGCGACTAAACAATTCAAAACTACATACAGTCTTCAGTGGCAGTAACTTTAAAAAAAAACAATAAAAGAAAAGAAAAATAAATAAATAAAAATAGAAAAAAAAAAACTATACACAGTCATGCATTGCTTAACAATGGGGATACATTCCGAGAAATGTGTCGTTGGGTGATTTCATCATTGTGTGAATATCACAGAGTGGCCTTACACAGACCTAGATGGTATGTAGCCTACTACACACACCTAGGCTATCTGACCTATCCCCTTGCTCCTAGGCTAGAAACCTGTACAACACATTACTATACTGAATACTGTAAGCAACTATAACGCAGTGGTAAGTGTTTGTGTATCTAAACATCCCTAAACGTAGAAAAGGTACAGTAAAAATATGGTATTATAATCTTATGGGACCATCGTCCTTTTTTTTTTTTTTTTTTTTTTGAGAGTCTTTGTTTTGAGACAGAGTCTCGCTTTGTTGCCCAGGCTAGAGTGAGTGCCATGGCGCCAGCCTAGCTCACAGCAACCTCAAACTCATGGGCTCAAGCAATCCTGCTGCCTCAGCTTCCCAAGTAGCTAGGACTATAGGCATGCACCACCATGCCTAGTTAATTTTTTCTCTATATATTAGTTGGCCAATTAATTTCTTTCTATTTATAGTAGAGATGGGGTCTCGCTCTTGCTCAGGCTGGTTTCGAACTCCTGATCTCAAGCAATCCTCCCGCCTCGGCCTCCCAGAGTGCTAGGATTACAGGCGTGAGCCACCACGCCCGGCCAAGGGACCATCGTCTTATATTTGGTCTTCTGTTGACCGAAATGTCAATACATGGTGCATGACTATGGCTCAGATTATAATTCTCTGGGGCAGTGCTTTCTAGGCAGTCAGCATCCACCATAGCGGGGGCCAGGGCTTCCTCACCTCTGGCCACCCAAGGTTTACCCCTTCTCTTGCATATACTAGATGTTCAAGAAACAAGTATAGAAAAAAAGTAAAAGCATTCACAAATTCCTCAAGATCTAGAAAGAATTGTTTATCTTTTCAACCACAGATGCGTTGATATCAACATCTGGGACTGATTCAGTTTGTTCCAAGTGAAAAATCAAAGAAAGAAAACAAGTTTGAGTGGTCTGAAGACCCTGGTTCTAAGGGGGGGAGGGGGGTCCTAAGCCACCAGATGATTTTATGCAACTCAGTAATTGCTATGTGCCCACTCCACAGGCTCTTTTAGGGACTGAATGAGAAAACGAATAGGATCCCATTGCAGAAACTATTAGCACTGGAGGAGTGTGAGAAATGATTCTCCATCCCCCACTCCCCCCACCCCACTCCCGCCCGTTGTCTGGCCTAGATTTTCTGGAAAGCTACAGAGTGTGCAGACATTGTGTTCCCTGGATTTATAGCTCATTTTATAATGTTTTGGGTGAGGCCAGAAGCTTTACATGCACTATTGTTCTCCTTGTCTTTAATTTAAATATGATTCCTCTTAAATAAAAGAATTCAGGAAAGAGGGACTGGAAGGAAGCCACTAAGAGGAAGAAAGCTCCTGTCTCCTTTCTCCTGTTTATCCAGACTTTGACTCTCAGTCCATGTCTCGGGAACTGTGGGGAAAGTTACCATCTTTGACTTGAAAGTTTATCTTAGACCAGACTTGCTAGGATCAAAACATTCAGCAGCCTGCCAGATGTCCAATTCAATACTGGTCACTGATGCAATTACAGTCAATCCTCATTATTTAAGGATTCCATGTTTACAAATTTACCAACTTATTAAAATTTATGTGTAAACCCCCAAATCAATACTTATAGCGCTTTCATGGTCATTCATGAGCATGTGAACAGCAGCAAGAAATTTGAGTCACCCACATACATTCCCAGCTGGGGTTAACCAGGGGATGTTTCGGCTCCCCTACTATAAACAAATGTCCTTTTTGCAATCTATTGATTGCAATATTGTCACATTTTTTGTATATTTGTGCATTGTGTTTAGTTCACCATTTAAAACGGTCCCCAGGCCGGGCGAGGTGGCTCACGCCTGTAACCCTAGCAATCTGGGAGGCTGAGGTGGGTGGATTGCTCGAGATCAGGAGTTCAAAACCAGCCTGAGCAAGAGCGAGACCTTGTCTCTACTATAAATAGAAACAAATTAATTGGACAGCTAAAAATATATATAGAAAAAATTAGCCGGGCATGATGGCGCATGCCTGTAGTCCCAGCTACTCGGGAGGCTGAGGCAGAAGGATTGCTTGAGCCCAGGAGTTTGAGGTTGCTGCGAGCTAGGCTGACGCCATGGCACTCACTCTAGCCCGGGCAACAAAGCAAGACTCTGTCTCAAAAAATAAAATAAAATAATATAATAAAATAGAAATAAAATGGTCCCCAAGAATAGTACTGAAAGTGCTGTCTGTTGTTTCCAAGCATAAGAAGGCTGTGATGTATCTTAAGAGGATAAGCTCGATTCAGGCATTATAATGCTGTTGGCTGTAAATTCAATGTTAATGAATCAACAACATATATTAAATAAGGTGTCTTCAAACAGAAACTCAGATACAACACAGGTATGTATTGATTGGTGGACAAAAACGTTGTGACCCATGACTCAAAAGGACCTAACCCTGTATCTCCCGTGGCGTCAATGGTCTGGTATTCAGCAAGTCAGTGTTCACGCAATTTAAAAGAACACAGCACACCGGGGCGTGGTGGCTCATGCCTGTAATCCTAGCACTCTGGGAGGCCAAGGAGGGAGGATCACTTGAGGCTAGGAGTTCAAAACCTGCCTGGGCAACATAGCAAGACCCCATCTCTACAAAAATTAGAAAAATTAGCCAGGCATAATGGTATGCACCTATCCTCAGGAGGCTGAGGCAGGAGGATCACTTGAGCCCAGAAGTGTGACGTTACAGTGAGTTATGATGATGCCACTCTACTCCAGCCTGAGTGACAATGAAACCCTGTTAAAAAAGAAAAAAAAAAAAAATAGAACATAGCTGTCGCAAATAGTAAAAATCGACTGTAAATGTTTTTAAGTATATGAATTCTGAGTTATGCTCTTTTGATCCATCTTGCCGTATGTCTGCCACTCTGGGCCTGTCCCTCTCCTCCTATCCTCTCTTTTGAATTGACAGTTGCTAGCTGGTGACATTCAGAAGACGTGCTCAGAAAAGACAAGAGGAGACCAGTTCTCAATGCTCTTCAGTAAGAAAGCACCCCTACCTGTTCTAGATTGTTCGGGGGAGGGTTGTGTTGGTCAGGCACAGGCATCAGCATGTGAACTAAGGAACAGAAATTAAACCCCTAATTGGGCAACAAGTGCCAACCTCCTGTTAGTAAAAGAAAGAAAATGCCCTTTCCCCGTTTCCCGGCACATGGAACCCAGCACAGAAGATACCCAGACAACAACAAATGAAGCGGGGAACCTTTATTAGCTACATGGCATGAAAGAACACTTGCCTCAGAAGAGGGAGACCTATGATCCTATTTCTTGAGTCACTCATCTGGCGCCTCCCCTGCCCCGTGGAAAGGTCGGGGGATGTGGAGTCACAGAGACATCTATTAAAAGCCTGTCTGCTTCACTCCCTGGCTGTGCAAACCTCAGCCTCAGTTTCCTCGTTTGTAAATTGAGGGCTAATAGTACCTATTTCAAGGGGACAATGAAGGATTGAGAGAAATTAGTCCATGCGGGGTTGTCCAATAAGGTTCTTTGATGTTGCTATCTTTTTTCACTAGTGCACGTTTATTTGTGACTATTGTCTCTCTTTTTTCTAATGTTTTTTCTTTCTTTTTCTTTTTTTTTTGAGACAGAGTTTTGTTGCCCAGGCTAGAGTGAGTGCCATGGCGTCAGCCTAGCTCACAGCAACCTCAAACTCCTGGGCTCAAGCAATCCTTCTGCCTCAGCCTCCTGAGTAGCTGGGACTACAGGCATGCGCCACCATGCCCGGCTAATTTTTTCTATATATATTTTAGTTGGCCAATTAATTTCTTTCTATTTATAGTAGAGATGGGGTCTCACTCTTGCTCAGGCTAGTTTCGAACTCCTGACCTCGAGCAATCCGCCCACCTCGGCCTCCCAGAGTGCTATGTGACTATTGTCTCTTGGTAACCTTTTCCCCTGGAGAAGAAAGGACCCTGTGTCAAACCTGCAGTCCTGTAGCAAGGTTTGGTTGTGTGCCTCCTACTTATCAAGCTCCATGTGACATGGGAGAAGCAGAAATGCAGAGCTCCTACAGCCTTGTTCTGAAGGAACTGTCTCCAGTGTTGATAATAGTATCTCCATATCTTAAATATTATATTTTAAACAATAATATTTTAGTGTCCTGTAGATCCCAAATGCATAAAATAGGGTGATCAGAGACTTAAAGAATCAGGTCTAGCACTGTAAAAATTTCACAGAAGGTATTTGTGCCTTGGTGAGGGTAGGAAAATCAGAGAAGGCTTCCTGGAGGAAGTGATGTTCCATCTAGGCCTTGTTAATAAGATTCACAGACATATACAGAGGGTGAGAAGGGGGCGGATGGGAGAAAAAGTGAGTAGCTTGGTTGTGGCAGGAGGATTTATCTAAGCCCTGAGGGCCCTAATGGAAATCACATAGTGAAAACAGATTGGTTAAATATCTGTCAACAGCTCTTCATCTCTCATGCAAAATCCAGTCTTGCTTCTTCCCTTTTCTTTTCTTTTATGAAGCTGGAGAAAATTTTAAATTGATTTTCTAATGTATATAAATACTGAATATTCAATTAGCAAATTTTAAAAATTCAGACAAACAAAAATAAAATTAAAATCACTAACATTCCTATCCCCATTATTATTCTGGTGACAGCCTGGGGTGGTGGCTCACACCTATAATCCTAGACCAGCCTGAGCAAGACCAAGACCCCATCAGGCATGGTGGTACATACCTGTAGTCCTAGCTACTTAGGAAACTGAGGCAGGAAGATGGCTTGAGCCCAGAAGTTCAACGTTGCAACGAGTTATGATGATGCACGGCACTGTAACCCAGGAGACAGAGAAACTCTGTCTCAAAAAAATAAATAAATTGGTGAATCTCTTTCTAGAATACTATGCAAGTATTGTGTTTGCATGTGTGTGAGAGAGAGAGAGAGAGAGAGAGAAATACTGACCATGGTATTTACAAACTTAGATCATACTGCGCATGTTTTATAGTGCATTTTCTGTCATTTGGTTAACATGTTGCAAACATGTTATTAATGTCAATAAACATGGAGCCCTATTATTATCTTTAACAACTACATAGTACTCCATAGAATGAATATATAACAATATATTAAATCCTTCCTTTCTGGAAGAACTTGCTATGTGTCTGTGTGTTTTAAAGATTGTTCTAATTATTATAAAGTAAATACTTGGCCAGATAGAACATTTGGAAAATACAGGAACAAAGAGGTTTTCTATTTCAACTTTCTTATTTAAAAAATTTTGAATCAACATGAATTATCTAGAATAACAAGGAACTGATTTTCCTTTACATCCAAGAAATTTCAGTCTTGATAGTAATGCCTATTTGATACTGAGCAAAACCAGGGCTATTTTCCTGATAGCTAACTCCATCCTCCTCTTCTTTCTCATGAAGAAAAATCCAGATACCATAATGCTGACTACCAGAGAATTGCATTGCATAGGACTAAATTTGTCTTAGGATACATTTTTTTTTAAGTCATGAGAAACTAAAAGAAAAATAAAATTACTCCTATTCCCAACACCTACTGTTAACATTTTGGTGTGTTTCCCTGCAGCCTTTTTCTATGCATACTTAGTAGCCTATTTTTACTCAACTGGGACAATAGTATAAATATAATTTTATATCCTACTTATGTCAATCATAATATAAACATTTTCCATTTATAAACTTTTCATAGACATTTTAATGGCTGCATAATATTCCGTTGAGCGGTATGGAATTGTTTACATAATGCTACCCCTATGTTCAAATACTTAGGTTGTTTCAACTTTTTCTACATTATACATAAAGTCTTGATCTGGGCACACATGAATTCGAGTCTGCATTTTGAATTATTTCCTTACGGGAGATTCCCAGAAGTGGAATGACTAGCTCTCAGGCAATGAACATTTTTCAGGCCTGTGATACATATTGCCAAATTGCTTTCCCAAAAGGGTTGTACCATTTCACACTCCCACTAGCGGTGTTGCTCATTCCATTTCTAATGGCGTCATGTGACTGAAATGGCCAATAGCAAGGTTTAAATAAACTATGATACATCTAGCCAGTGAATTATATAGCCCATGAATTTGATTATGGGGCCTGTGTAACAGCATGGAAAAATAGTTATGCTGCAATGTTAAGCAGAAAAAGCAGAAAACAGGATTGAATATAATTGCCACCACATAAAAAAATAATAATAATAATAAGTCTGACTAAGGATGAGAACTGGAAAAAACACCCAGAAAACACTGACATATAGGGTTAAGTGTGGCAAGGTGATGACTGCAAGATTTATCACTGTCCCTCTGGTTATAATTATTTTCATTCTCTGTGTTAATTTCACCTTATGTTGCTATAGCACCATTCCATATTTCAAAAACTTCACATACCAGCAAAATATTCAAGCTATAAGATTGCACGGTACAGGGTTTCTCCAAAGCTGCTCCTACAGGATTATAGCATTTCCAAGGCCGGCCCAACTGTTTTTGCAGCTAAAGGATCATGGTGGTCTTTTCCGAATTCCCAGAAATAATTAACTCAATGAATGGAATTTTCTCAAATGTAAATTCTCCCATGATTTTTCCCCCCCCTCAAACCTCTGGCAACTGCCACCACTCTTCTGCTAGCAGATGACAAAGATGAATACTTCACAAATAGTAACAGACTACCACTGAAACAGCTGGTCACATTCTACGGCTCCTGCATTTCGTGGCTGTCCTATTCTACCACAGCATGGGAGACAGGCATATTTTCTGCTAGCAAAACTGTTCCGAGTCCTGTGATGGGGTGAATAGCAATAGGTTATGACGATCCCCCAAGAGCACTGTGATGTCAGTTACTGAAATTCACCAGCTGTGAAGACTTGAGCAAAACTGAGCTCTGACCTCTCCTGCCTCCTGCCCTGTTCTGTGTGGGAGACACACAGCAGATGACACAACCCAGGGCGGATGGGGGCTGTTTCCAAAAACTAACAGGAGAAGCAACAGTGTTCTTAAGCAGCCCCGTCCCCAGTGCCTCATTTGATGTCTCCCCTGCATCTCGTTTCTTCCCTATTCTGTCTGTCTTCTGCATTGACTTCAAGCATAGCCACCTAAAATCATTCTACTTCAAGTATAATCCAGGGACCAGTAGCCTCAGCACACCCCGGGAGCTTGTGAGAAATCCAGAGTGCCAGGCTCCACCCCACACCCCTGGAATCAGAATCTGCATTTTAGCAAGATCCTCAGATCATCCTCATGCACACTTATATTTGAGAAGCCCTGGACTAAGCCACTCCGGGTGACAGGCCATCCTTCTTCTCAAACACTCCCAGCGGTTCCCCATTGCCTGGAGGAAACCATCCAGATTTAGTGATCTGGTCCCAGCCTACCTATCCCTCCTCTTCCAGGTTAAACCTCATATACTCAACATTCCCTGACTGCACGAGGCTTTCTAAAGCCCAACAAAGCACAACTTTGCAGGTACAGTTACGTCTGCAAGAATGCCTTTCCATGATTGGGGAAATCACATTCAGCCTTCAAAATCTAGCCTAAGTCTTTTTTTTTTTTTTTTTTTTTGAGACAGAGTCTCGCTTTGTTGCCCAGGCTAGAGTGAGTGCCGTGGCGTCAGCCCAGCTCACAGCAACCTCAAACTCCTGGGCTCAAGCAATCCTGCTGCCTCAGCCTCCCGAGTAGCCGGGACTACAGGCACACGCCACCATGCCCGCCTAATTTTTTCTATATATATTAGTTGGCCAATTAATTTGTTTCTATTTATAGTAGAGATGGAGGTCTCGCTCTTGCTCAGGTTGGTTTCGAACTCCTGACCTCGAGCAATCCGCCCGCCTCGACCTCCCAGAGTGCTAGGATTACAGGCGTGAGACACCACACCCGGCCAGCCTAACCCAAGTATTCCTCCAGGAAGTCTTCTTGGAGTCCTCCTCCCAACGCACTCTCCACTTCCTCCTCTGAGCTCTACGATCTCATATTTTCAGTGACCCTCATATTTTCATAGGTATATGCGTGTATATCCTACTAGGTGACAATTTTCTTGTGGGTACCTCTGTAAATAATTAGGCCATGTTTGCTAAATGGAAATGAATGAATCAACGAATGAATGAATGAATGAATGGGTGCTACTTCTGCCTCTCCCACATAATCACTGATGTGAGTTTCCTCGTTATTTATTTATTTATTTATTTATTTATTTATTTATTTTGAGACAGATTCTCACTTTGTTGCTCAGGCTAGAGTGAGTGCTGTGACATCAGCCTAGCTCACAGCAACCTCAAACTCCTGGGCTCAAGCGATCCTCCTGCCTCAGCCTCCCGAGTAGCTGGAACTACAGGCGTGTGCCACCATGCCCAGCTAATTTTTTGTTTATATATATATATTAGTTGGCCAATTAATTTATTTCTATTTATAGTAGAGATGGGGTCTCGCTCTTGCTCAGGCTGATTTCGAACTTCTGACCTTGAGCAATCCGCCCACCTCGGACTCCCAGAGTGCTAGGATTACAGGCTTGAGCCCCCACGCCCGGCCGTGAGTTTCCTCTTTAAAACATGTCCTAGATGTTGTAAAAATCAAGTCAGTTCGTGTTGGAAAAGTGATTAGTAAGCCACAAAGATCTCCAAGATTCAGTTAAACCCAGTGCTCCCCAAGGGCCATCCCTGGCTCTGCCCAGGGTCAGCTTCATGATAATGACCCAAAGGGATGTAGATACATACAGATTCCAAGGCCCTGCCTGCAGAGATTCTGATTGGGGAGGAATTCTGCATTTTTACATGTTTTTCAGGTGGTTTCAGTGGGAAACCAGATGTAGTAACAGCTGACTGTGAGGCTTATCTCCCACTCCCTGACCAGGGAGGTCCAGTGCAGATTTAAGGAGGTCCCCACTCCCAAGGCTGTGCAAGTGCAGGACTGGCCTCCTGAGAGGAAGGGCCTCCTTAAAGCCTGTGCACCCAGCCAGGCACACTCTGGGAGGCCGAGGCTGGAGGATCCTTTGAGTTCAAGAGTTCAAGATCAGCCTGAGCAAGAGCGAGATCCCATCTCTACTAAAAAAAAGAAAATATATTAAAAAAAAAAACCTGTGCACCCTAGGAGTCCTCCGACCCAGACCACCCAGCAGAGCAGCCCTCCATCGCAGGTGGCCTGCTGTGCCCACCCCTCAGGAGGAGCTGGCCTGAGCCTGCTGCGCAGAGAGCTCCAGGGCCTCAGCCACAGGCAGACCCAGGTGAGCTAAGGACAAGGTGCCCACACGACCTTGAAATTCCAGGCCCAACCACTGCAGCCCCATTAACGGTCTGTTTTCCCTTCCGTGGGGAAGAAGCAGACGGATCCTAACCTCACGCCCCACAAAGTCTCACCACCACAGGGCGCCGGGGGCCTTTGAAGAGCCCAGGGCCTGGCACCTGAGCGAGCCAGATTTTCCTCCGTTCCTTAGACCCCAGCTGCCAGCCCTGAGCATGCCAGACTCCTGGTGGTCAGCACCCTCTCAGGCTCACGGGGACTGTCCCTAGGCTGCCACGCGTGCCAGGGGGTGACAGCCTGCTCTCCCAGGCTGCTCACCACCCTTCTGACCTCCTCCAGGGAGCAGAGCTGTCTCCTCCCTCCCTCCTTCCTTTCTCAGGAGCTGGCCTGGCCGTGTGTTGGGCTCAGCGGACGGAATGTCGCATGTGTATTTCTTTCTTATTTCCATTTCAGCTTCCTAAGGTAGCTATGGTATCACTATGCCACAGACGAAGAAACGAAGGCTCCAAGGGATGCGGGAATCTGTCCAAAATCACAGGGCAAGTCAATGACAGAGCTGGGACTTAAGCCCCAAAGCTCTTCCTGTTCCTCCTCTTGCCTCTCTGAATTTATGTGTATATACATATATTTTATATTTTGTATTTTCAAACCTCTTCCTCTGTTTTCCTGGAGCATCTATAGGTAACAGTAGTCAGCAGCTTGGGCTCCAGCAGTTTCCCCTGATGGTATTTTCCCGATCTAAGGCTGGGTTTTTAAGGGGTTGAGGGTGCATGTGTGTGTTTGCATGTATGTATGTACCTTATGGACCTCTTTTCAAAATAATGTGTTTACAAGCATGCAATAAAATATATCAGATAAATCCAATTATCAAAATATTCAAACCCAAATTCATGACATAGTAGTGTAGGCTTCTTTATTAAAGTGTTAAATATCAAGATCTGATGGTAAGTCTAATTTCTTAGTAAAAATGAGCATAAAGGCTGGGCACGGTGGCTCATGCCTTTAATCCTAGCACTCTGGGAGGCCAAGGCGGGAGGATCACTCAAGATCAGGAGTTCAAAATCATCCTGAGCAAGAGCGAGACCCCGTCTCTACTAAAAATAGAAAGAAATTAATTGGCCAACTAAAAATATATAGAAAAAATTAGCCAGGCATAGTGGTGCATACCTGTAGTCCCAGCTACTCGGGAGGCTGAGGCAGCAGGATTGCTTGAGCCCAGGAGTTTGAGGTTGCTGTGAGCTAGGCTGACAACATGGCACTCTAGCCCAGGCAACAAAGTGAGACTGTCTCAAAAAAAAAAAAGAACATAAAAAATTTGAGAAATCTACAATTACTGTCATTTGATATGAAAACACCAGTGATTTCCATGATCAACACACATATACACATTTACACACAACTGTCACACATCAGCTGAGGCCAAATGGAATGGAATCTACTGCCCTGAGGAGAATGAATGGCCACACAGAGCGGGCTGCCGTGGTACGGCAAAAGTCCTACCTACTGACATGTCCTTCAGGCTTTTGCGTTCAATGTGCCTACATACAAGTTCTCATAGGGTCTCCAGGTTTACCTAGAAAGAGAGTAGTGTGACTCCTCTTGAAAAAGTAGACAACAAAGATTCTCATTCAAGGTCACAGCTAGTGAAAGAAGGAACCAATGAATCCACAGACCTCGCCTGCCTGTCCCATACCCCATGCCAGGCACCTGCTAGGTGGGGACTGAACAGCCCCTAATCAGCCCAGAGCTGGAGAGGACAGCCATTATCTTGGTCATAGAAGAGACCAGTGGGTTTAGGTGGGGAGGAGGAGAATATGTGTGTAAGTGTTGCTGTGTTGTGTGTTCCAATGTCCCGCACAAATTTGTAGAGACTGCCAGAGTTGCCCAAGCAATCCTACATCATGTGCATGCCCAAGAAATACTAATTTCCAAAAGCAGATGGAATGGGAATGAATCACAGAGCAATCCAAGGCGTGGCAATGGAAGACAGGAATCAGACTCAGAGAACTGGCTGTCTTGGGCAGTGGGGGTCAGAGGACAGAGGGTGAGGGCAGATGGCAGGGCTCCTCAGATGGCCGAGAAAGGGGTTTGGAATATTTGTGACAGGCAGAAAATGGGGAACCACCAAAAGTTTTATAGGAGAGGAGCAACCCACTGAGCACTCTGCTTCAAGGTCACAAAGCTCAGCTCAGGGCAAGGTACACTTCCTGGGGTCAACCCTACACAGGTCCTGTCTAGGGTGAGCGGTGGTGAGTGGAGAAAGAAGATGGAGCTCCTATTTCCAGAGACATAATCCCCACAGTGACAAATACTGCTACAGAAATGAGCTCCAAGAAGGCTTATTGGAGGCAGCAGAACTGAACGGAGGGCTAGATGACAAAGAGAGGTGACAGACACAGGGAGGGGGGCTTCAAGGGCACTCATAGCAACAGAGCATCTTTGGAGAGGAGGGACAGCAAATGTGAGTAGGGCAGGGTACGGACACTCCCACCCGACCCCTAGTCTACCCTGCACATGCCCGCACTGTGCCCCAAGAGGCTGACATTTATGGGCTACAGCAGTGACAACATTGGTCTGGCTTCTGGCCGGGTTCAGCCTATGGGAGGCACTGGTAGGAGATGGGAGGAGAGGAGAGAAGTTGCCGTAAGGAGCCCCTGCTCTGCCCCTCCCCCTCCTCTCCGCCCTTCAAGCCTGGGGTGAAGACAAAGTACCCCTTGTTACTAGTCCCAAAGTCCTGCCCTAATGCTTTTTGGTTTCCCCAAACCCCACCTACCCATTTGTTAAGTGTTGCCTTATTAAATACTCCCAAATGGACACTCTGTGTCTTGCTGGGACAGAGACTGATGCAGCAGGCAAGGAGGGAGTTTCCATTATCCAAATATACCATGAGAATCACCTACTCCAGGGAGGAGCAGGGACAGTTCCTGTGAGTGTACAGCACTCTACAGTTAGCAAAGCTCTTTATTCACAGCTCACAACTGCACTGTAAGCATCAGGGAGGTTGGAAGCCACCAATTCCATCTTATAGATGTAGTAGCAGAGAGTATTGCGGACTTGGCCAAGAGGCACGCAGCAGCCTGATTTTTCGCTTGTTAATCCAGTCCCTTTCTACTAATGCAACTCTACGTAGGCCTGGAATGGTGGAAGAAATTCAAGAGGCCTTTTTTTTTCTTTTTTTTTTTGAGACAGAGTCTCGCTTTGTTGCCCAGGCTAGAGTGAGTGCCATGGCGTCAGCCTAGCTCACAGCAACCTCAAACTCCTGGGCTCAAGCAATCCTGCTGCCTCAGCCTCCCAAGTAGCTAGGACTACAGGCATGTGCCACCATGCCCAGCTAATTTTTTCTATATATATTAGTTGGCCAATTAATTTCTTTCTGTTTTACAGTAGAGTCGGGGTCTCGCTCTTGCTCAGGCTGGTTTCGAACTCCTGACCTCGAGCAATCTACCTGCCTCGGCCTCCCAGAGTGCTAAGATTACAGGCGTGAGCCACCGCACCCGGCCTCAAGAGGCCTTTTACATGCACATACACACGCCTTCCACAGAAATCAGTGATTCATTCAACAAACATTTATGGAGCTCTGACCGGGTTTACGGATCTGTATTACCAACTGACGGATGAAAAAAGATTAGATATGGGGAGACGGCAAATGAGTCAGAAGAAGGGTGGCAGCATGGGGTGGCAGACGAGAACACTGACCCCACAATCAGCAGTCCTGGCTCCCAGGCCCGGGCTGTGACATGTGGCTCTAAGCTCTTGCAGAACTTCTGGAGAGGTCAACCACTCTGGGTTTAGACGAAATAGCCAAGTCAATGTCAGATGCAACTTTCAACTGCAAAGATGAAATCCCCTCCCCAGCTCTGGACTTCTTAGACTCTTCATCAGCCAGGCCTTGTTCATCTCTCCAGCTTGACCGCTGGAGGCTCCGTGCCTCCCATCCCGCTACCCTGACGTTAGGAGCTACCTAAAGCTCCCCATCAGCTGCACTTCCTCTTAGCTCCAAGACTTTGCACTAGCTGTTCCCTGTGCCTGGAAGGCTTTTCCTTACTCTTAGCTCTACAGTTGCCCCTTGAACAATGTGGGGGCTACCAGCGCCAAGCCTTCCCCAACCCTGGCAGTCAAAGCTCCACATATGGGCCAGGCACAGTGGCTCATGTCTGTAATGCTAGCACTCTGGGAGGCCGAGGCAGGAGGATTGCTTGAGGTTAGGAGTTGGAGACCAGCCTGAGCAAGAGCGAGACACTGTCTCTACTAATAATAGAAAGAAATTATCGGCCGGGCGCGGTGGCTCACACCTGTAATCCTAGCACTCTGGGAGGCCGAGGCGGGCAGATTGCTCGAGGTCAGGAGTTCGAAACCAGCCTGACTAAGAGCGAGACCCCCGTCTCTACTATAAATAGAAAGAAAATTAATTGGCCAACTAATATATATAGAAAAAATTAGCCAGGCATGGTGGCACATGCCTGTAGTCCCAGCTACTCGGGAGGCTGAGGCAGTAGGATTGCTTGAGCCCAGGAGTTTGAGGTTGCTGTGAGCTAGGCTGACGCCACGGCACTCACTCTAGCCTGGGCAACAAAGCGAGACCCTATTTCAAAAAAATAAATAAATAAAAGAGTATAAGATTTTAAAAATTAAAAAAAAGAAAGAAATTATCTGGACAACAAAAAATATACAGAAAAAATTAGCCAGGCATGGTGGCACATGCCTATAGTCCCAGCCTCTTGGGAGGCTGAGGCAGGAGGATTGCTTGAGCCCAAGAGTTTGAGGTTGCTGTGAGCTAGGCTGACTCCAGGGCACTCTAGCCAGGGCAACAGAGTAAGAGTCCATCTCAAAACAAAGAAAAAACTCCACATATGACTTTCGACTCCCCCAAAACTTAACTACTAATAGCCTATTATTGACTGGAAGCCTTGCTGATAACATAAAGTTGATTAACATGTATTTTGTATATTATATGAATTATATACTATATTCTTACAATAAAGAAAGCTAGAGAAAGGCCAGGCGTGGTGGCTCACGCCTGTAATCCTAGCTCTCTGGGAGGCCGAGACGGGCGGATTGCTCGAGGTCAGGAGTTCAAAACCAGCCTGAGCAATAGTGAGACCCTGCCTCTACTATAAATGGAAACAAATTAATTGGACAACTAATATATATAGAAAAAAAATTAGCTGGGCATGGTGGCGCATGCCTGTAGTCCCAGCTACTTGGGAGGGTAAGGCAGGAGGACTGCTTGAGCCCAGGAGTTTGAGGTTGCTGTGAGCTAGGCTGACGCCACAGCACTCACTCTAGCCTGGGCACCAAAGCGAAACTCTGTCTCAAAAAAAAAAAAAAAAAGAAAGCTAGAGAAAAGAAAATGTTGTTAAGAAAATTATAAGAAAGGGAAAATACATTTACTATTCAATAAGTGGAAATGGATCATCATAAAAGTCTTCATCCTTGTCCTCACATTGAGCAGGCTGAGAGGAGGAGGAGGGATTGGTCTTGCTGTCTCAGAGGTGGGAGAGTCAGAAGAAAATCCAAGTATAAGTGGACCCACACAATTCAAACCTGTGCTGTTCAAGGGTCAACTACACTTTCTTCACCTGGAAAATGCTTACTCAACCTTCAAGATTCAATTCAGGCTAGTTACGGGACCCTCAGTAGTAATTAGCACAATACCAGGCACAGAGAAAGGCCCCCAACTTTGGGAGATTAATAATAAAAATAAAATAGCTAGCATGTAGTGAGTATATTCTATGTCCATGGGATAATAATAAAAATATCAAATAAACTTTGGGGGGACTAGGAGCTTGAATGTGGCTGAAGAGTGAGAGGGTAGATGGATGGGTGGATGGGTGCATGGGTGAATGGATGGATGAATAGATGAATGAACTGAGGATGGGTGAAGACAGTAGGTAGATGGATGGGGAATTGGATGGATGGATAGCTTTATGAATGGGTAGTTGGATGGATGGGATGACTTGCATTGATCAGAAGGGATTTGGGGACCCAATCCCAAGGTAGTAAGAAAGGGCAGGAATCTGTCTGATGAGATTGGGACTGTGGAGCCTGGTCTTAAAGGAACATTAGGAATTCTGCCAGGATATGTTAAGTTTTGCTCATGGACAAGTAATCATTAGCATAGAGCCCTCGGTAAATTCCATTCTGCTTTTCCACAAATCCCTGATGAGAGTGCCAGCCATAAAAGTCTGTGGCTCACTGACTCACCAACAGGACTTAACATGACGGAAGTCCATTGGAGTTAGCTCAAGATATAGAATCTTTGGGCTTATGGGAGCTGACAAAAACATCTCTATTTGTGATTCCTAAGACAGGACAACAATGAAGAAATAGATGGAAGAAGAGGGAGGGGTGTGTGCCCTGCCATTAAAACAAGGAGGAAACTCCTCTCTTAGGGTCAGAGCCTCACAGTGCAGGCTCTGCATGCAAAACACATGGCCCTAAACCAGCCTGCTGCCCGTGGGGGTCTCTCAGCTCGCCCCCCCTACAATGGACTCTCTTGAATCTCAAAGTGTTCTGACAGCTGCGCCCCAGATCGCACTGTTCCTTGGAAACTCGTGCTTCCCATTAAGCGTCCCCAACACACAGTCCTCCCCATCCCCTCTCCTCATAGAGGGTGCTCGTGACTCGTGGAATCTGTGCCTTCCAGAGCTTCCAGAGAGCTACAGAGAGCCCTCTGGCTACCAGACCAATGCCTCGTAGCCCAGGGAAAGCCCCATGGCGAGTTATTACTAGGGTGGGCTGAATTTCCTTTGGAACCAAAGATGATACATCAGCCAGAGTCTGCTTTCTCTGATGGCTTGTACTGCCACGGAATTCTTCTTCTTCTTCTTCTTTTAAGTACAAGACTTACTTTCCTTTTAAAGTTATTGGGAGAGAGAATTCAGAGCAAGCATAGGAAAATAGTGAGATGGCTTCAGAAGTACTTTAGCCCTAACAAAGCCCTTCACCTTCACAAGGTGTTCATTTTGATCTCCACAACATCCCTCTCAGGAGGGTCCCTACTTTGGCCGCACGATAGAATCGCCTGGACAGTTTTAGAAACCCTGATTTCTAAAGCCAGACCCCAGAACAATGACATGAGGATCTCAGAGATGCAAGGTGGGGGTCAGAGCCTCAGATGATTCCAATGTCAGCCCAGGCAAGAACAAGCGCTCCAAGCTCTTAGCCCCATTTTCCTAAGGCAGGAGGCTTGATCTAGTAACTGAGGCAGTTACTAAGTGACTAACAGGCGAGTAGCCTAAACTGTGTGGATACAACAGACAATAATTCACGTCCTGGGTGGGATGGAGAGGGATGGCTTGAGATTTCATCATGCTACTCGGCATGATGCACAATTTAAAGCTTATAAATTGTTTATTTCTGGAATTTTCCATCTAATATTGTTATACCGCAGCTGACCATGGGTAACCAAAACCATGGAAAGAGAAACCACAGATGGTGGGATGGGCTGCTCTATTAATCTCTTATTACATATGAACACTCTGGTAAACACTTTACATGTTAATTCATCACCCACCCCCAGCCTAACATTCAAGTAATTACTGCTTTTCTTTTTTAGACAAGGTCTCATTCTGTTGCCCAGGCTGGAGTGCAGTGGTGCAGTCATAGCTCACTGCAGCCTCAAAATCCTGGATTCAAGGGATACTCCTATGTCAGCCTCCTTAGTAGCTGGGACTACAGGCATGTACTACCACTCCCAGCTAATTTTTCTATTTTTTGTGGAGATAAGGTCTCACTATGTTGCCCAGGCTGGTCTCCAACTCCTGGCCTCAAGCGATCCTTCCCACCTCAGCCTCCCATAGTGCTGAGATTACAATTATGAGCCACCATGCCCAGCCCTCCCCAAAGTGTTGCGATTACAGGCATGAGCCATCACGTCCACTGCTATTTTCTCCAATTTACAGATAAAGAAACAGACACAGAGAGTTTCAGGCCTGTACCGAACTTCACAGTAGGTAGTGGAGCTGCTATTCGAACCTGGCCATCTAACTGTAGAGGTTACTCTCTCAATCACTGCACTAGAGAGTATCGCCAGTGGCATCTCGCTGTTCATCAGCCTTATGTGCTGGTGCCTTAGGCAAGAGGTAGAGAGAAAGCCAATCACTGGGTTCAATTTCTGACTCTGCCATTTACTCTGTCAACTTTGAGCAAGGTACTAATTCTCTGTGTCTCAGTTCCTTCATCTGTAAAATGGGGATGATATTCATGGTATTCGTTTGTCACAATTAAAAGATGTACTACATATGAAAAATATTTCTCATCCGTACATGTGAAACATTTAGAGCAGTGTCAGGCATGCAGCAAATGCTAAAAAATGTTAGCTATTATGATCAGGTTATTGCAAGACCACTGAACATCCTCCCTTTATCATATATAGGGAATACACTGAGAACAATCTTGGGATTGCATTGTTGTTTTCTGAGCTTAAACTAAAAAGCACTGGGTTCTATTTTCTAGCTGATACAGCCAACCTCTGGTTGTCCTTTCAAGGGTCTCCTTGGACCAGCAGGAAGCGTCCATGTTCCCCATGACTTTGCCTAAGCCTTTGTCTCTCACTCTACATTGCCTCCCCTAGATCCCATATCCTCCCATGGCCATCCTCATACTAATAATGCCCAGATCCTTGGCTTCGGCCTATATTTCCCTTCTGAGCTCCAAACTTTTACATCCAACCACCACTTGAATATGAGCACCACACACTCTATCATGTTCCCAAATCTTTGTTATATGCCATCTCTATCAAAAAATTGGACCACCCACCACCTCTTTGTTCAAGCCAGAAATGACTATGTCGTCTTCAAATCTACCAGTTCGATCCCCTCCTACACTGACAGCTTCTTCCAGTTTACTCCTTCCTCTTTACCACTGCCCAAATCATGCCTTTACCACCTTACCACACACTGGAATGTTCTCCCAACAGCCCCGCTGCCTTCAGTCTCTCCTCACCCACTTAATGCCATGACTGGTTGCTCTAAAACAAACACTCCTAAAATTATCTTGAATGGCTACCAGAAGGACAGTGTCCAAAACCCTCATCTGGCTTTCAAGGGATGTTAAACCTTCTTGGATATAAAGAACTTAAGTTCTTTAGTCAACAGCCAAGAAGAGACATTGGATCAGAGTCTTTTATTTATTTATTTATTTATTTTGTGAGAGAGTTGCCTTGAGTAGAGTACCGCGGCATCAGCCTAGCTCACAGCAACCTCAAACTCCTGGGCTCAAGCAATCCTGCTGCCTCAGCCTCCCAAGTAGCTGGGACTACAGGTGCCCACCACTATGCCTGGCTAATTTTTTCTATTTTTAGTAGAGATGGGGTTTTGCTCTTGCTCAGGCTGGTCTTGAGCTCAAGTGATCCTCCCACCTTGACCTCCCAGAGTGCTAGATTACAAGCGTGAGCCACTGCACCCGGCCTAGACCAGTCTTAATACAAGAGGGTGGGGCCATTCCTAGGAAGAGGGGCCAGGGCATAAATGGAGATGTTAACAACTTCTTATCTGCACTAGAGTCCTGAGGACCACCTTCTCTATGGAAGCTCTTCCCTCTTCATTCTGTAAACACTGGCTACACCCCTGCACTGCGGTACCCAGTTACTCATTAACTCTGTGCATTTCCCAATAGGCTGACTGACTCACCACGGCATCCACCAGCACAACCTCTCCCGATCCTGGCCTGGCCCAGAGTGGACACTACATGCTCAGTGATGCTTGTTGAATGGATATTTATGGATAAAAGAAGAACTGTTGCAAATACAGAAACCCACTGTTGTTCAAGTGGAGGGTTCCCAGGAACCTTTTACTCCCATCTTTGAAACTATTTGCCAAGTTTTCTAAACTAAAACAATTATCCCTGAAGTATGTCAAGTTCATGAAATTTCTATTAGAATCTGTCAATTCTGGGCTGTAGGATCACACACAAGTTTTTTTTTTTTTTCTTTTTTTTTTTAGGACAGTTTCTTGCTCTGTCACCCAGGCTGGAATGCAGGGGCACACTCAAACTCCTGGGCTCAAGCAATCCACCTGCCCCAGCCTCCTGAGTAGCTGGGACTACAGCTGCACACCACCACATCTCACTAATTTCTTTATTTTTCGTAGAGACAGGAGTCTCACTATGTTACCCAGGCTGGTCTTGAACTCACGGCCTTAAGTGATCCTTCTGCCTCCCAAAGTGCTGGGATTATAGGTGGCGCCCAGCCCCCCCACACACATCTTCATACAGACCTGTAAGTCCTGATTCCAGGTGCAAGTTGTTACAGCTTCTGGGAGACCATGTGCCCACAGCTTCAACTTTCTGTTTTTAAGAGTAGTCCTTTAGTATCAGAACAAAGACACCGTAATGATATATTATATACAATAAACCATAAAAATAATCATAGTAAAAATAGGCTGTAAGAAAGTCTATAAATTTTCTGGTTGCTATCAAATACTACCATTAAAGTCATAGAGTCGGGAAGATGAAAGTTCCTTCATCAGCAGTTTGGCTGGTGGTTTAGGCATGTGTATTTTTTAGGGGTGTTTTTAGTGTCTTTATTCTACCATGTTTTTGCCTATTTCAACAAGATTAAGATACCTGATCTATATAATTGGATCTGTAATATTCTGCTTACCTACCCTTGCCCAAACCCCAGTTGAGACAACTGCTACTCGAAAGTGAACAATTCAAGAGACTGTTAAATGGTTCATGTTCCTGGAGTCTCTTCAGGTGGCTGTTATATCTACAGAGCACCAGCAAGCTCATAACTCAATGGTGATGCTTTAATTCACCATTTAAATGCATCTGTGCCTGAAACAACCACATGAAAAAACCCTCCTATTTCTTTGGTAATAGTTCTACTTGGGGGGTACTTTTCATTTTAATATTTCTTACAGTTTTATCTCGTAACTCCTTTCAAGTTTACCATCAGAGTAAAAAGAAAGTACCTATTGAAAGGCTGAGTCACTTATATTTATTGTCCAATATGACCTTTAACTCATTCCTTTTCATTTTCCCTTGACTGCTAAGGATCTCAGTTCTAAGTTTTGTGCATTATTTGCAATAGATATCCTTACCCTGTGTATATGAATCAACCAACTTTCCTACTACATTACATGGCTCTGGATCTGTCTTCCTTATTTTGATCAGTCTACTTTATGCAACCTCAAATCTCTTTTGGGAAAAAAAGCAAAAACTAATTTAGTGATGGGTAAAAGATGAGCTATACCCAACACTTTCCTTAGATGTAATTACATGTGCCTTTTAAATTCAGTAGAAAATTCAACATTAATTGCTGACTTAGAGCACCTGAAACTTGACAAAGGGTCAATTTTTACTCACATTAGAGGTATGATCTTCTACAAACACTCCCTCAAAACTTTATACAGCTAAGGCACAGTGCCTGACACCTAATAGGAACTCCGCAAATATTTTTTGAATAAATGAAGGCATGAACAAACATCAGCCTTCAAGGTCATCAAAAAGACCCCACTTAGAAAATTTTGAAGGATAAAAAACCTTTTACTAAGATAATAATGATCATGGTAGTGATGATGATGATGGTAGATTGCGTACATTGCAGGCTTACCACACCAGCTCTCTGTAAAACACCGTGCAGAACAGCATATTATTAATCCTTAAAACCACAGCATGAAGCCTGTATTATTATACCCATTTCACTGATAAAGAAATAGAGGCTTAGAGCAGCTAAACACAGCTAGAAATTTCTGGGGCTTGGGCTCTGGTCTGTCTGGCATTACAGTCCATGGTCTTTATCACCTTAAATATTTTTGAATATCTGATACCATCCCTGTAACTTGATCAAGTGTTCAGGCCATGAGATCAGAGAGAAGAAATTTAAATATGACTTCGTTTTTTCACCTTGCTAATTCCTTAGACAGCTTCTTTCATCTAGAACTGAAAGAAGAGTGATATAGAGGAAAGGATAGATTTGTATATGACTTATGATATGCATATGTGATTCATGATTTATACTTATGATATATATATCACAAAGCACTGAGCTCTTCATTTGATCATAAATTCCTCTTCCCTTCCATGCATGCCAAGCGATTTTTCACGTCTGTTGTGTCATTCGACTCTACAAGCCTATAAGGTAGGTTCTAATATTTCTGCCTTCCAGATGAGGAAACCCAGCCCAAGGGGATGAAATGATACAACCAATGTCACCAGTGATGGAGCCTGGAAGGACTCAAGCCAATCTGCCTCTCTCACTGCATAACCGTGACCTTACGCCCTCAGCCTGGTGTCGTCAGAACTAATGAGATTGTGTTTTACCCATGAGAAATAATTATTTGGGCATGTGTCAAATGCATAATCATACACATGTTTGAGTAGAAGTCAAGGGTTTAGAGGTACAAAGATCAAGAATATATTAGAAGGCCGGGCGCGGTGTCTCATGTTTGTGATCCTAGCACTCTGGGAGGCTGAGGCAAGAGAATCGCTGGGGCTCAGGAGTTCAAGAACAGCCTGAACAAGAGCTAGACCCGGTCTCTACTAAAAATAGAAAAATTACTCTGGAAGGCTGAGGCGGGTAGATGGCTCAAGGTCAGGAGTTCGAGACCAGTCTGAGCAAGAGCGAGACCCTCATCTCTACTAAAAAATAGAAAGAAATTAATTGGCCAACTAAAAATATATAGAAAAAATTAGCTGGGCATGGTGGCATGTGCCTGTAGTCCTAGCTACTTTGGAGGCTGAGGCAGGAGGATCACTTGAGCCTAGGAGTCTGAGGTTGCCGTGAGCTACAATGACGCCACTGCACTCTACCCAGGGAGACAGAGTGAGACTCTGTCTCAAAAAAAAAGAATGTTTTGGACTAGAGATGAAGCAAAAGGAGCTGGGCCTTCTACGCTGGCTAACATGGGCTGAACACCAGGGTTAAGGCTATGAAAAGAAGGAAGGGCCTAGTACACCTAAATAGCTCCTGTGTTTGGCTTCAAGCAAAAGGAATATTTTTTGCTTACAAAATGCCAAATTATAGCTAAATTTGTAACCACTGAATGTTTTTCACAGCAAGCATGGCTGAGCCCACTCCCCTCCCATTCAAGGGCTACGTATATCTGACCTGTACGAAGACTCACCTCTACCCTTCCCAGACTCCTGGGTCTCTCTTTTTAACACCCAAATTTACTATCGCCTCACCTCCTCTTAATCCCTACCCAAGGGGGACCTTGAGAAGGGTAAAAAGGAAGCAAAAGAGCTCGCAGCTTCCTGTCAGACCTCGGGAGGTCCGTGTGGGTTTCAGCTATTGGAGGCTCTGGCCCCTAGATTTCCTTGCACACTCAGCAACAGCCTGCAACTGGGCCAGGCCATTGTATCCTTTTTGTATCCCAAGTGCCCAGCATGGCGCCTCACACACAGGCAGCGACATTAAAAGTTTGCAGAATAAATGAATGCTGTCCACACCTCAATTCTTGTCAGTTTATACCTCTGTGTAGCCTGTATTTATGAGAATTATTAATAACATTTGTAGGCCAGGCACGGTGGCTCACGCCTGTAATCTTAGCACTCTGGGAGGCCGAGGCAGGTAGATTGCTCGAGGTCAGGCGTTCAAAACCAGCCTGAGCAAGAGCGAGACCCCGTCTCTACTATAAATAGAAAGAAATTAATTGGCCAACTAATATATGTAGAAAAAATTAGCCGGGCATAGTGGCTCATGCCTGTAGTCCCAGCTACTTGGGAGGCTGAGGCAGGAGGATAGCTTGAGCCCAAGAGTTTGAGGTTGCTGTGAGGTAGGCTGATGCCACGGCACTCACTCTAGCCTGGGCGACAAAGCAAGATTCTGTCTAAAAAAATAAAAAAATAAAAATAAATAACATTTGTAATGAGTACCTCAATTTGCACAGGCCTTCAAATTACATTGCCTCCTCCAATCCTGCGAGCAGCCCCCAAATCTGGGTATTATCACAACCACTCCCAGGTGGGAAAACTGAGGCTCAGTGAGCCAAGCAATGGCCCAGGGCCATGCTGTCAGCAGAAATCTATGTCATGTGTTATTCTTCACAAGTTGCTGCACATGTTACAAGTGCAGTCTAAATAAAAAGTACAACTTACTCATAAAAACAGCCTTGCCACCCTCTCGCCCCAGCTGGGATTTCTCATTTGTTGTCACTAGCAGGGCCCATTCTGAGGCTCCACTCACACCCTTCTCATGAGCCAGGACCATGTGGGCATCTGCTCTCCTTCTACCCAAACCCAAATCAAGTCCTGGGTAGCAGGAAGGTACAAATCCACCCACTAGAGAAGAAAGTTCCCAGTTCAGAAAAACTCCTTCCATCCATTTATAGGTGTAAGAGCATCATTCTAATCTCGAGCTGCCTCCCAGGGCAGTGGCTCATCCAGTGGCCACCGATGAACATTATGCCCAGGAGGGGTTCCTAGGATTGTCTTTTTGGATATTAAAATCTCAATTAAATGCACTAGGAAGGTTGGGATTTGGAGAAACCCTGCTAGCAACGATTAAGCAAAGTGAAGATCACTTTTGTAAGGAGAATAGCTGACCCCGGAGAACTTATCTTGTTCATCTCATGGATACCTGATGGGTTTGTTAGAGAAGCACATGCCAGTGCCTACTTCCAGGCCTGGAATTCTTGGAAACAAGGTCTTTCCAGGTGGGAGGCCGAGAAGGGCGGATTGCTCGAGGTCAGGAGTTCGAAACCAGCCTGAGCAAGAGCGAGATCCCGTCTCTACTATAAAAGAGAAAGAAATTAATTGGCCAACTAATATATATAGAAAAAATTAGCCCGGCATGGTGGCGCATGCCTGTAGTCCCAGCTACTTGGGAGGCTGAAGCAGTAGGATCACTTAAGCCCAGAAGTTTGAGGTTGCTGTGAGCTAGGCTGATGCACAGCACTCACTCTAGCCTGGGCAACAAAGTAAGACCCTATCTCAAAAAAAAAAGGTCTTTCCAGGTTCCCCACTGCCTGGCATTGGAGCCTCCTTTCCTAGTCCCTCTTCCCTTTCATCCTGAACCAGTTTGTAGGCATGAGGTCCTAGCTTGTGATCCAAAGAGGGGCCAAAGACCCTCAGCGAATCGCCCACCTCAGGCTGGCAAAGCCGTGTGCTAGATGATACAGAGGAAAAGAAAGATGTGTCTAGATTTCACATGGGCTCTAATATCACTTTCATTTATTTTTAAATCGGAGACAGGATTCAGTTGTCTCTTACTCACGGTTGCATCATCGAGAGCAGAGAGAGGCTGTGTTCCTTGGCGAGGCCTGGCCCTTCCAGATGTGCTTGGGGCGGGGGTCATGCTGGGCCTGAAACATTATCCAGGGAGCCTTTTCCTCTCTCCTGTTGGAGCTCCGCACCCCCATTTCTCTCGGCAGCCAGTCCCACACACCCCCCTCGCCCCTTCCTCAAACTAACTGCTGCACTCACTGCAAACAGAGCACAGAAGACACAGGGCTTCCGTTCTCCGCGTTCCTCGTCCACACTCCCGGTCCTGCCTCTCTTCTTCCCTCCACCTGAGCCTGCCGTCTGCTCATCCCTCCGCTCGGGGCACCACTCCGCCAGCCACCTCCTCTGTCCGCAGCGCCAGTCATCGGCTCCTTCCCACCAGCCGTCCCTGCCAACATTCAGACGTGCTCGGGTCTCTGACACTGAAAAATAAATAAATGAATGAATAAATAATCCCTTCACCCCAGTGCCCCGCCAGCTCTGGCCTTGGCTCTCCCTGCAGTTGTCTAGGCTCCCCCACCACCACCCGCACGCCACCTCCCCCTGCCGTATGGCCTTCAAGCTGGCACCAGGCCCATTCTGCTCCCAAAACAGTTCTTGCCAAGGGCACCGTGATCTTGTGTGGATCAAACCCCGTCGTGCGTTGTGGGTCTGAATGCCCACCCTGCCCCGCACGGCGCATGCTCACTCCACCTCCCCTAATGCGCCACCCCGCGCTAGCTGCTCCCATGGGACCCCAGCCCCAGCAGCCTCCTGCCCCCCTTGGGCATGAAAGGACCGTTCTCCCTGTGGACAGACCTGCCCCTTGCAGGTCTTGGGGGCGCCTGGGTCAGGTCCTGTGACCCGGAGGTCTGGCAGGTTAGAGCTAACATGTCCTGGGGCATCCATCTGCACAGACCCCTAATAGAGGAAGATTCCAAGAGCTTAGCGGCAGCAGTTCCCGTTTTTCCTAAGATTCCAGGAATGACTGGCTCTCCTTTAGATTAACCCAATCTTTCTTTAGAAATGCCTTGCTCTAGTCTGCTGTTCTATCTCTATCAGAGATTTGCATATCTCTGGTCCTGTCCAAGCTAGCTAGTTTATAGTTCCCCTCTTAGAAGGCAACCTCATTTACAAGTGGTTAAAACAGGCGGGTGCCCCCTGGGTATCACCCACAAGGGGTCCTGTGACTGGCAGGAGACCATCCACCTGGAGTTCCTGAACCTTCCACCTACTAAGTCCCTGCATCCTCACTCAGCCCTGATCTAGCCCCCTCCCATCCTGCAAGCCCCCGGCCCCAGCACACACCCAGGCAGAACTGTGGGTTCCCCTGTGTGCTCCCTCCCATGACCATAAATTTCTCATACTCGAGTATTGATTATTCTTGACATTCTATTAGGGCCACTTGGGGGCTTATTCTCACATTTATTTTCATTTCAAAACAGAGTGCTAAAAAGCAATCTATAATGGCCTGATACCTAAACAAACACCCAGACCCATTATGTCAATAACCAGGTAAATGTTTTACTTGCTGGTTTCCAGCTGCCATGAGGAGAGATCCTACCATTTGCCAGATGCTCAGATGGGGCCTGGAAAACAGATCTGCAAGGTGCATTACCCTGGGAGGGAGTTCTGCAGTAAACAAACAATTTTAGTGTTGCTGAGTGTTTTGTGTCTATTTTTTAGGTGAAAAAAAAAAGGCATGGTGTAGTGGGAAAAGCCTGAACTAAACCTGGATTCATTTTGGACAAAATTTGACTGTAGTCAGTGTCCCTTGCTCGCTCTGTGTAGTCTCTGGAACTCAGTTGCCTCATCTATACAATGGGCACAAATAGCAGGATCACTTTTCTGGCTGGGGATTGTTGGGACAATGGACCTGAAAGCTCTTTGCGTGCGGTACAGCCTGTGAGCCCTTTGTAGGTCCACTGCCATTGCTCAAATGGGCAGTGGCGTTGTTTGGGGCGAATATCACTGATGTCTTGTGCTAGAAGAAAAACTGGAACTGCCAACCAAGCAGCCCACCTTTGCCTTGACCCAGCCAGGTCACTTTGGACAAGGATGCCTGCATGACTTCACAGGATTCTTTGGAATATAGTGGTATAGGAAACAGCAAATGGCTTCCAAAAGTCAAGAGTCGGGGGCAAGTCTTGGGGCACACGATAGCATAAACTCTTTATGCAGAAGCAAATTGAGAGCATTTGTTCCTCCCCTCCCATGGTCCTATCAGCCACAGCAAGATCCACTGGAAGGAAAAAAAGAATTTCAGTATCAACCGATAATAGGAGCCTCCATCCATCCAACCCCCCCCCCATCATCTGCCCAGTGAGGCAGCAGAAGACCCCTGCAGCAGTCTGGATGACCTTGCGCTAGTCCCTTCAGTTTCTTGTCCTCCCTCCTCATCAGTTCAACTGGGGCCACTAAGAGAGCCCTCCCTTTGATGTGCTTATTCTGTGAGCATCAAGTGAGGTCAGGTATTTGGAAGACCTTGGTAAACAGTAATTATTTACAAAGCTCTGTGCACGTGAATGTTCTGCATAATTTAAGTAAATGTGTGAGACAAATACGAAGGAAACCCAATGGCAATCCATTCCTTGGACCATCTAAGCAAAAGCAGAAGTTTCTTTTGAAAAAGAATCAGGGTGGGTAATATCTTCCAGTAACTGATGGAGCCACAGGGGGTCTAGATTAGAGCCTGGAGCACTAGAGCTTTGGGATTTTAGGTTTGAATCCCGCCTGCTGTCACTAGTGGTGACAATTTGCATAATTTTAGGCAATTTACGCAATCTGTTTAACCCTCAGGTTTTTCTTCTGTAAAATGAGAATAATAATGGCCCCTACCTCACAGGGTTGTTATGTTGATTATTCAAGATAAGGCATTTAAAACAATTGCAATACCTGGCCTCAATACAATGTTAGCTGAACTTTCCCCAGGTAGATGGGCTAAAGAAAAGAGGAAGGGAGCAAATGTATTAACTGGTCAATTAGTTCTCTTTTGCACCAGGCCACGGGTCATTCTCACCTAAGGAAGTGTTTAGAAATTATACATATTGACAAGAACTTGAACATCATATGCAAGATGAGAATGGTATTGCTAGTTATGGTGAAGAGATAGGGAAACTATTGCTTTTCCTTTATCTCTTGTCACAATGTTGTTTGCACAAAAGATACAGTTTTGTTTTGCTTTTAATTTTAAAAGAAAAAAACAAGCCTTGCCCTGAAATGTGGCAGTTGGCTCTGAGGATGCCTTAAAGATGGAAGTCTTAGGCAGGTAGAGACAGAAATCTGTAGCTTGCAGGAAGATATTGATAGATTCCTATGGCATTTGAAATAAGACCTAGACCGGGCATGGTGGCTCCTGCCTATAATCCCTGCATTTTGGGAGGCCGAGGTAGGAGGATCACTTGAGGCCAGGAGTTGGAGACCAGCCTGGGCAACATAACAAGACCCCATCTTTACAAAAAATGTAAAAATTAGCTAGACATGGTGGCATGTGCCTGTAGTTCCAGGTACTCAGAGGCTGAGGCAGGAGGATTGCTTGAGCTTGGGAGTTTGAGGTTGCAGTAAGCTATCATGATGCCCCTGCACTCTAGTCAGTACAACAGAGTAAGACTCTGTCTCAAAACAAAAGACCTGAGCTCTTTACAGGGGCTAAATGCACCTCCGTGAATATAGAAGGTACTCGAGGTAGGACCCCGCCATTCATTACCTTTCCCTTCCCAGTTGCCTGGGCAGCCAGATTCTGGTCCTCTGTCCTCAGGCTCCTTTGAATACTACACTGTCTCTGCCAGCTACTTCCAAGTTTGCAGTTCAGGTCTCTGCTCAATGTTATCTCCTTCCAGAGACCTTGTCATTCTATTTCATTATCCCTTTTCTTTTCTTCCCAGTATTTACTCAAATTATCTCATTTGTTTACATGTTTACCGTTTGCTCATTTGTTTACATGTTTACTTTCTCTAGAAGACTTTAGTCCCTCCCCCATCCAACGTTCCACTTTCCTCTGTTTCAGTTATACACAGTCAACGGAGGTCCAAAATTATTAAATGGAAAATTCCAGGAATAATTCATAAATTTTAAATTGCAAGCATTTCTGAGTAGTGTCATGAATCCTCTCAGTGCCCCACTCTGTCCCAAGCGCTCCACTCTACCCACCCATCCTAGTAGCCGTCTGGGTGATCAGACCTACTGTCGCAGAATTGCAGAGATCATATTTGAGTCACCCTTATTTTATTTAATAATGGCCCCACAGCACAAGAGTATTGATGCTGGAATATTGCTCCGATTGTTCTATTTTATTAGTTATTGTTGTTAATCTCTTCCTGAGCCTAATTTATGTATTAAAACTTTATCTTAGGTATGTGAGTATTGTAAAAAACATAGTATACATAGGTTTCAGGCATTCACTGGGGTCTGGGACTGCATCCCTCGAGGACAAGGAACTACTATATGAGCACCATCAGACCAGAGACCTTGGCTGCCTCACTTGGCCCCCATATCTCTAGCGAGGGAACTGACAAGGCACTCGGTAATTATTTGAGAAAAAAGGAGCAAACATGTACATGTTAATTGCTAACAGTGAGGGGATGGGCAAGGGGCAGGCCAGCAGCACCCCACTCCCGGCTGATTGATGTGGGCATAGAGCTCATATCTGGGCAGAATTCTAGGCATTTCAGCCAAAGAGCAGCTGGCTGCCAAGGCCAAGGGTGGAGATAGCTATTGGTACAAGAGGCTCTTGCCATAGCAGAAACCTTTAAGTTTGGCTTCAACATCAGCCTTGTGTATCTTTAAGGGCATAAACCTACTTGTTTTACATGGCTACTTAGATCTGATGCCAGGGCTTTGGTGCAGCCCTGGGTATAAGGGCAAAAGTCCACATCCTTCCCTAAATTAAAAAAAAAAAAAAAAGAAAGAAAAAATCTAGCTTAAGGGAAACAAGTTCTTGGGAAATCTCATGTTCAGTTTGATTTAACCCACGTTTACTAGGCCAAGGCCTGTATCGAGGTGAGCAAGATTCAGAGTGTATTCCTCCTAGGGTAGATGTGACTCAAACAGGAATAAGAAACACAAAGCAGAACAGGAAAGAGTAACGAAGTACCAGCACTAAACTCTCCGGGAGCATAGGGGAGGGATACACAAGCCCCATCTCAAATGAACTCCAGGCCGGCCCGGTGGCTCACGCCTGTAATCCTAGCACTCTGGGAGGCCGAGGTGGGCGGATTGCTCGAGGTCAGGAGTTCGAAACCAGCCTGAGCAAGAGCAAGACCCCCGTCTCTACTATAAATAGAAAGAAATTAATCGGCCAACTAATATATAGAGAAAAAACTAGCCGGGCATGGTGGTGCATGTCTGTAGTCCCAGCTACTCGGGAAGCTGAGGCAGCAGGATTGCTTGAGCCCAAGAGTTTGAGGTTGCTGTGAGCTAGGCTGACACCACGGCACTCACTCTAGCCTGGACAACAAAGCGAGATTCTGTCTCTAAATAAATAAATAAATAAATAATATGAACTCCAGAGAGGACCCTGGCCTTCCGTTTCTGTAGCGCAACCTGCAAAAAGTGAAATCCACAAGAAAAGCAGCCCGTGAGGTCATCTTCCCAGTCTCCCCCACCCCTCATGGTCAAGATGGCTCCTTGACGTCTGGCATCCTTTCCCAGCACCGGGCATGGTGGCAGGCCTGGGGGCAGATGGGCAAACTGCCTCGCTGTTTGCAGAAAGGCAAAGATCTTGAACTACTCAGTTCTTCAAGAGGAACAGCTAGTTCTTTTGACCACATCTTGGGCAGTTCTAGAGGCTGCCTGGCAGGATATGAGACTTCTGCTTACATTTGGCAGGTGAAGGCCCTGAAATCCAAGGGAAAATATCCTGGTATCCCCTTTCAGCAATGAGCCTGCTCTTGAGAAGTTGAGCCAAAGAGCCTTTGTGGACCCTCTTATTAAAAAAATAAAAATAAAAAAGGAATGTCACTTCCCTATCATGTTAGCAGTGTTTACACAGCAGGGCCTGGAGGTTCCCCCATGCAGTGGTTTGTGGAATCAGCCAGAGCTATGAGGCCCACACATCTGGGTTCAGTCTTGTGGCACCTACGGCTTTCCTTAATCAACTCCTTTTCCCCACTCTGTGCCTCAGTTTCCTCATCTGCAATCTGAGGAACTAGACGAGAGCAGTGTCTTTCAAACTGCAAATTTTGAACCATTTCTAGATAATAAAATCAATATAGTGTGTTGCAACCAATACTTTTTAAGAAATGAAATAGACTATTTTAGAATATAAAATTTCAGGGTGCAGGCTGGGCGTGGTGGCTCACGCCTATAATCCTAGCACTCTGGGAGGCCGAGGCGGGAGGACCACTCAAGGTCCGGAGTTCTAGACCAGCCCGAGCAAGAGCAAGACCCCGTCTCTACTAAACACAGAAAGAAATTAATTGGCCAACTAAAATTACACGGAAAAAAATTAGCCGGGCATAGTGGCGCATGCCTGTAGTCCCAGCTACTCAGGAGGCTGAGGCAGCAGGATTGCTTGAGCCCAGGAGTTTGAGGTTGCTGTGAGCTAGGCTGACTCCATGACACTCTAGCCCTAGCAACAGAGTGAGACTCAGTCTCAAAAAAAATAAATAGGCCAGGCGCGGTGGCTCAAGCCTGTAATCCTAGCTCTCTGGGAGGCCGAGGTGGGCGGATCCTTTGAGCTCAGGAGTTCGAGACCAGCCTGAGCAAGAGTGAGACCCCATCTCTACTATAAATAGAAAGAAATTAATTGGCCAACTAANAGCCTGTAATCCTAGCTCTCTGGGAGGCCGAGGTGGGCGGATCCTTTGAGCTCAGGAGTTCGAGACCAGCCTGAGCAAGAGTGAGACCCCATCTCTACTATAAATAGAAAGAAATTAATTGGCCAACTAATATATATAGAAAAAATTAGCTGGGCATGGTGGCACATGCCTGTAGTCCCAGCTACTCGGGAGGCTGAGGCAGAAGGATCACCTGAGCCCAGGAGTTTGAGGTTGCTGTGAGCTAGGCTGATGCCACAGCACTCACTCTAGCCTGGGCAATAAAGTGAGACTCTGTCTCAAAAAAATAAAAATAAATAAATAAATAAATAAATAATAAAATAAAATAAAAACCAGGAAAAGAGCTTGAAACATACTTTTTTTTTTTTTTTTTTTTTTGTGCCTAGATGAAAAAGGACTACAAGAAACATACTATATTGAGTTTTCAAGCCTCTCAAGCAGGGATAGACCAATCAATAGGTCAACACCACTCCTTGCCTAATTGCCTATTTCCTATTGCTTGCCTGAGGACTGAGTCTGGCTCCGAGTGAACTTGCCATTTGGCTCAGCTCTGTAACTGTGGACACAGTGACCTAGAAAAAGAGACGCTCAGTGCTGCATTTATTGTCCAGCACGACATCGGCCAGAAAGCTTTGCAAAAACAACAATATTATGATTATCGAGTGAAGGCTTGCCAGGTGCCAGAGCCTGTGCTAAGTGATTTAGATATATTTAAGTTCGTTCTCACAACAAGGCGTATGTTACTCAAGGTGCACGTTATTGTCCTCATTTTTCAGAAAAGGAAACTGAGGCACAGAGGAGTTTGGATGTGGCGTTCCAAGGTCATAGAACCGGTAAATGTTCGAGGTAGGATTGGAGCCCTTATCTGTCTGTCCCCAGAGTCCTTTCCATTACATACTTTTCCCACAACGGCTGAGATGCTTCGCAACAGAGTGGCTTTGGAATATCAGTTCATTCTACGTGTGCGGAACCAGTCCACATTATCTAAGATACCAAGTCCTCCTGGCCTGGCTGGGCCCCACACTTGGCAGAATTGAACTGGTTTCCATTTCTAAGGAAGGAATCAAACTACCCTTCATGGGAGGTGGGGGCGGGGTGCTCAGAAGACCTGAATTAAACTGAGAAGCCCAATTTGGGGACATTCTTACTACACGAAATTTCTTTCAGAACATTTGGGCCTTTGGGACTTCCCCAAATTGCCAACAATTAAACAAAAAAATTCCATCTCCCTCTTTCTGGCTGCTTCATAGCAACCTTATCTCTGAGTGTACCTCTCTTGTGGGCTACCTTGGCAATTCCTTACTATCTGGAGAAATGTGTTTGTTTGTTGTTGTTGTTTTAGCAAATATAACTGCATTTTAGTACATCATCGGTGAAGCTGCATCTAATCAATGACATAGGTTGGTAACCTGTTCGGTGCACCCAACCAAGAATAGGAGGTTAAAGAGATCCATGTATCAATTTTCTTCATGTTCAAGATTTTAGAGACCTTAAATTCCACAACCAGATTACAACATACCCACTACCCCAGAGTTCCAAGGAAATTAGTCAGGGCTTAAACTAAACTTTAACCTTCTTTCAAGTTAAAAATACAATTCAGCACAATAGTTTCATATGTTCCTATTTTATGGCCTGAAAAACACTCACAGCTCCTTGACTTCAGTAGTTGAAATCCTATTTAGCACTCAATGAACAACACCACTTCCCCAAGCCCCAGGCAAGGCACATTGAGTGGTCCTTTTGCACCCGTTATGCTTTGTGAAAAGTCAAGGCTTGTTCCTTCATCCCTTACTCACCTCCCACCCTCCATCCCCGAACTTCCCCCAGGGCAGTAACCACATTGTATTCACATTTTTCCTGAGATCTAGCCCCACACAGGTGCAGGATGAGATTCCCTGCATGCTGTAAGCCTCCAATGTGTGTTGTTACAATGAATTAATTTTTGAGTTAACTTTTTATTGAAATATAATATGAATATAGAAAAGTGTCCACCCATAAGTGTTTGAATGTTCCCAAAGTGGAAGACAATATATATGCGACATCCCAGAAGCCTTGCACCGTAGCTCACCTCCCCAAATGTCATAACTTTCCTAACTGGAAACACTATAGACAGGTTAGTTTTACTAGTTTTTGAACTTGCTATACATGGAATCACAGTAGGCACTCTCTTGGTTTTGGCTTATTGCATTAAACATGTTTGTGAGCTTTAACCATGTCGTTTTGTGCAGCCCTGGTTAACTCATTCTCATCTGCTTCATAGCATTCCACTCTATGACTAGACCATTATTTATTTATCTCTTCTACTGTTGATGGACATTTGTGTTGTTTCTAATTGGGGGCTCTTAGGAATAGAGTTGCTATGAAAATTCTTTGTGAATTTCTTTCTAAGTATTTACCTAAGGCTACAATTATTCAGCTTTAGTAACAAGTTTTTTTTTTTGAGACAGAGTCTCACTCTGTTGCCCAGGCTAGAGTGCTGTGGCGTCAGCCTAGCTCAAAGCAATCTCAAATACCTGGGCTCAAGCAATCCTGCTGCCTCGGCCTCCCGAGTAGCTGGGACTACAGGCATATGCCACCATGCTTGGCTAATTTTTTCTATATATATTAGTTGGCCAATTAATTTCTTTCCATTTATAGTAGAGACAGGTCTCGCTCTTGCTCGGGCTGGTTTCGAACTCCTGATCTCGAGCAATCCGCCCGCCTTGGCTTCCCAGAGTGCTAGGATTACAAGCTTGAGCCACCACACTCGGCCCTGCCAAACAGTTTTATAGATGGTAGTAGAAACTGACAGACTGATTCCAAAATTCACATGAAAATAGAAAGAGCCAAAGAATATCCAGACAATCTTGAAGAACAAAGTTGGAGGTCTTACACTACTACATATTACAAAACTACAGTAATTAAAAGAGTATGGTGTTGGCACAATTAGACCAATGGATTGGAAGAGAGAATCCAGAAACAGACTCACAAGTACAGGCTACCTGATTAATGATACAGGTGACACTGCAATGCAGACAAGAAACGATGATATTTTCAATAAATGGAGCCAGATCAATTGGATAAACATATTTAAAAAAAAAAAAAAAAACCTTAACTACACATTAAAATCAATTCCAGATGGATTATAGATCTAAATGTTAGAATGTTAAAAATAAAAACAATAAGGCTTTGTAAAATATGTGTATATATTTAGTATAATATGACTTGGGGTAGGAAAAGAATTCTTAAATACAACATAAAAAGTACTAACCATAAAGGAAAAAAATGATAAATTGGACTACTTTGGTAATAAGAACTATTAAGATGCCACTAAGAAATTGAAAACATGGAGCACAGATTGAGAAACGATATTTGCAAAAGTATATCTGACAAATGACTTGTGGATGGAATATATAAAGACCTACTACACATCAATTACCAGAAAACAGGAGACACAATGGGAAAATGGACAAAAAAGAGAAGGAGGAAGAAGAGAACAATGAAAGGGCAATTCAGGCACACATACACAAAGTGTAACCAAATGGCTGATAAGCATATGAAAAGGGAATGCATAAGGGAAATGCAAATTAAAACTACCCCAGATACCTGCACATTCAGGAGAATGGCTAAAATGGAAAAGTTAGGTAATACTCAGTATTGGCAAGAATGTGGAGTGACTCAAACTCTCATAGACTGCTGGGGGGAAGTAAATAGTGGTCTGTCCACTGGATTTTTTTTAAAGCTGGATTAACTGAAGTCCAGAAAATAAATTAATATGATCCACCCAAATTTTTGTCTCTCCCCAGTTCACAGGGGAATTGACTGGGCAGGAGGGTGGTGGCCAGAAATCTCCGCAGACACAAGCGCCAAGCATGTGCACCTCAAACTGTGGACAGGTGCCTCCTTGCTCTTTCCAGGACAGAAACCTCTGTTTATTCCTTTTCTTATTTCTATTCAGGTACCCAGGCATCATCAAACACTCCTTGAGCCGTATTCTCCCCTTGACCCCTTGCAAAGTCAGTGGGCTCTGTTGGGGATAAGACTCATTCCCACCAGGCTGGGCTCCTAAACTCCTGGAGAAACAAACAGGCATAGACTATTACATGAACAACACGTGGTTCCCATCTCATCCACAGACCCAAGGCTTTCTGACTATTCTTAAATTTGTCCCCAAAATGAATTCCTAGTATTATTCAAGGTGATACACATTTTTATTTCTCTATAGGTTCAAGTTTTAAAATTGTCCTCCTAAAAGGTTGGGCCAGCTTACACTACACCAGAGGTATATGTTTGCCCATTTGTCAACAAGATTAAAGAAAAATAGTGTCTTGTTTTATTTTTTTTTAAGAGATGGGGGTCTCACTCTTGCTTAGGCTGGTCTCAAACTCCTGAGCAACTGCTCAAGCAATCCACCCACCTTGGCCTCCCAGAGCACTGGGATTACATGCGTGAGCCACTGTGCCCAGCCTGAGACTAAACTTTTAAATGCGTTTGTGGGTCATTTTTATTTCTTCGTTTGTAATTGGCACTTCATTTATTTTATTCACGTTGTCATTAAATTTTCCTTGTGATTTTTGAATGAATGTTAGATATAGCAATGCTATATATAACTTTTCTTCTATTACATTGCAAATATTTTCTCCAATATTTAAGTTTTCCCTTTTAATTTTATTTGTGGTAGTTTTTTCTTAGATATACAAATTTTTGATATATTAAATAAATAGGTGCTCACTTCGGCAGCACATATACTAAAACTGGAACGATACAGAGATTAGAATGGCCACTGTGCAAGGAAGACATGCAAATTCGTGAAGCGTTCCATATTTTATTTAAATTATAATAAATAAAAATAAATAATAAAATCTGTCAATCTGATATAGTGTCTGTATTTCATGAAATACTTAGGAAAGCCTTTCCATCTCCCGATTATTAAATGGCTATGCATTTTTTTCTAATATGATTTCATTTGTTATTTTTAAATATTTAAATCACCTGGAGTTTATTTTGCATGGGTTCTGGTGTTCCGAGGACTCCAACATCGTGTGTGTATGCACAATTATTTTTTTTCTAAATGGTAGGCAATCGTTCCAGCACCATTTATTGAATAATGTATACTTCCTCTACTTGTTTATGTGCATTTGAATGACAGCTGGATAGTGAGATTTGGTATCAGATGGACCTCCATAGCCTGGGCGCGGTGGCTCACACCTGTAATCCTAGCATTCTGGGAGGCCGAGGTGGGAGGATGGCTTAAACTCAGGAGTTCAAGACCAGCTTGAGTGAAAGTGAGACTCCATCTCTGCTAAAAATAGAAAAAATTAGCCAGTGTGGTGGCACATGCCTGTAGTCCCAGCTACTGGGAAGGCTTAGGCAGGAGGATCATTTGAGCCCAGGAGTTTGAGGTTGCTGAGAGCTAGGCTGACACCACAGCACTCTAGCCCAGGTGACAGAACAAGACTCTGTCTCAAGAAAAAGGATCTCCCTGGCAGTCTAGCACAGCAGATTGGCCCTGGAGTGCCCAGACTGGAGGTGTGGACCAATAGGAGGCTCAGTTGATACAATATTGTAGGAGAAAAGGTGAATATCTGAATTACAACAGGTACATCAGAGAGGAGACACAGAGGAGAGGAGAGAGAGCCCAGAGGCCCAGACTCTTCTCTCCACTTTCCTATAATCACCTCCAGCTACATTTCCCCAGTCTGTAAATTTCGTTCCATTGTCCCGGAAGGAAATACAGCCCCATTGTTAACCTTAGGGTATCTGAACTCCTTACTGCATTTAAATCTTGACTTTGTTGCAATTTGGATTGTGTAAAAGTAAAAATAATAATAATAAACCTTGACATTGTTCCAGGCACAGCAGCTCATGCCTGTAATCACAACATTTTAGGAGACAGAGGCAAAAGAATAGCTTATGGCCAGGAGTTCAAGATCAGCCTGGGCAACATAACAAAACCCCATCTCTATCAAAAAATTTTAAAAATTAGCTGGGCATGGTGGCATCCACGTAGGAGTGTGAGGCTACAGTGAGCTATGATCGCACCACTGCACTCCAGCCTGGGCAGTGGTGGAGCCAGAGACCCTGCCTCTGGAGAAAAATAAATAAATCTTGACTTCACCGTTTAATAGCAGCTTTGTAAAAACAAGTTTCTTGATATTTCTGGTCTCAATTCTGCTGTGAAATGGGGATAACAGCCACACCCACTGCAGAGCATATCAAGGAGGATCTAAATGGGCTATTTCATAGGAGGCTCTTCTCCTGGTACCTGGCATAGACAGGTCTCAATTAGTCAATATTGTTATTGGTTTGTTTATAAGGAAAGGGTGGCAGGGAGTGATTCTAGATCAAATGGTGGAAAGCACTGGTCTAGAATATGCTTCCTTTAGGGGCCTGTGTTCTTCAAGGTGTACTTATGGATTAAAACATGAGAATTAAGGACTATCATTAGTAACATAAATTAGGAGATTAACTAATGATGCCTTCTATTCTCCTCTCCCAACCCCAGTCTTAAACACAACTGTTGGTTTGTGTAAAACATCGGTCGAAGGTAGAGCCACAGGTATCTTTCTTTACTTCTCATGTTTTTGAAAGAGTGAGATAATAGCTACAGTTGGTTGACTGAACCCATCTTAGGCACAGTGCTAAGCCGCTTAAAAACGATCTCTTCTCAGTTTTGAGATGTAAAGTTATCTCACGTAATACCCCTTCTGCAGTAACTCTGAGAGTGTTATTGTCACCCCTAATGTACAGACGAGGAAAGAGTGTTTTCCAGAAATGAGGCAGTAACTTGCATTTGGCCGCCAGCACTAAGGATCCACAATTTTTTAAATTCAAAAAAGGAGGTGAGGCCGGGCGCGGTGGCTCACACCTGTAATCCTAACACTCTGGGAGTCCAAGGCGGCCAGATTGGTTGAGGTCAGGAGTTGGAAACCAGCCTGAGCAAGAGCAAGACCCCTGTCTCTACTATAAATAGAAAGAAATTAATTGGCCAACTAATATATAGAGAAAAAATTAGCCGGGCTTGGTGCCTGTAGTCCCAGCTACTCGGGAGGCTGAGGCAGCAGGATCGCTTGAGCCCAGGAGTTCGAGGTTGCTGTGAGCTAGGCTGACACCATGGCACTCTAGCTCGGGCAACAGGGCAACAGACTCTGTCTCAAAAAAATAAAATAAAATAAAATAAATAAAAAAGGAGGTGGGCAAATGGGAGCTACCAGAGACCGCCCCCCCCCCCCCCCCCCCCCCCCCCCGTCACAGAGCCACGTGGTAGGAGATCTGGGATATACAGGCAGCTGCAGGTGTCTCAGACTGGCCTTTCTCCAGATCCAAGGGCAAGAGGCTCTCTGGAGACAGTCAGTCCCTTCCACGAGGGAGGCCTTCAGCCTCGGCACTGCCATCTCGAAGGTGCCCTGACCCTTACTGGGAAGTCCCTTCAAACACAACCTGTGGACCTGCAGGTCCCAACCTCCCTGCTCTTGCCACCAAGTTGACTGTCAGCTGCTCAGTTGGAATTCACCTCTTCCATGCAGTGAGCTTTGGCCATAACGAATGAATGTCACGGGCACAGCCCTGCCCAGATGACCCACCGCTGCTCCCGAATTTCCACCCCAGGTGACGGCCCTGGTCCCGGTTATCACGCTCTCCTCTTTTCCTCCTACCTTCCTTCTAGAACTCTCAAATCCCACTTGACCTTTTGTTACCCATCTCCAGGGCCCAAGACAGGGAGGACCTCAGGGGTGTCCAGGGGCTGGATTCTGATGCCCGCTATCTACCACCCCAAGCCAGTCACAGGCCCTCTGCAGGTGGGAGCTAGATGGAGTTAACCATGTCATGCCCTAAAGCATCAGGCCCACATATGCAAAGCTGAAAAGAGATAGGAGGGCTGTCTCAAAACAAAGCTAAATTCATTCAGGATTAATGCATCTAAAAAAGGAATGTGCCCAACGGCAGTGGCCAGGGGCAGCAGTCAGCCTGGGACTCACAGAGAAAGCAGAGTTATTCATTTCTTTATTCAACAAATACCATGTTTCCCTAAAATAAGACAGGGTCTTATATTTATTTTTCCTCAAAAAGAGGCCCTAGGGCTTATTTTCAGGGGATGTGTTATTTTCCCCTCAAAGCCTCAGCTTGCAGCACGCACAGGATGGCTGGGACCTGACAGGGGGAGCCGACCTTGTTGGTGGCGCTGCCCGCACCTTTCCGGTCACCTCTGGGATAGTAGCTGCCACGATGGGGCAGAGGAGAAGGGCTGCTCGTCTTCTTAACCGCTCCGCGACGAAACGCATGGGTTGTGCAGATGCGCTGCATAGCCACACCCATCACTAGGTCTTATTTTTGGGGTAGGGCTTATATTGTGCAAATGCTTAGAAATCCTGCTAGGGCTTATTTTATGGGTAGGTCTTCTTTTAGGGGAAACACAGTATCTGCTAAACCCTCATCCTGTGCCTGGCACTGTTCTAGGTACGAGGATATAGAGTGGATAAAACAGACAAGACCCTGTTCTTCTGTGGTATGTATTTTAGGGAGGAAGTCAGACAATACGAGAGATAATTAAGTAAAATAAACTGTACCTCAGATGATATGGAGAGAAGAAGGTCGTTAAGGGAAACAGAGAATTCCAGGTTTGGGAAGGGGAAGTTGCAATTTTTAAAAGGCTACTTGTGAGGGAGGCTGAGATGAGAGGATCTCTTGAGGCCAGGAGTTCAAGGTTGTAGTGAGCCAGGATCACACCTGTGAATAGCCGCTGCACTCTAGCCTGGACAACATAGCAAGACCCCATCTCTGGGGCAGTTGGGCACAGGACGAGGACTGGGAGGCTGGGAGTGGCCCGACAATGAAGGGAGGAGGGTCTGCATCAGGCAAGCAGGGGCGAGATGGGGAATGCTGAGCCTGGCTGGCGGGAGCAGTCTATCTCATTCGGTTCCACCGCCGCTCTTGGAGGTTGGCAGTATCACACCCAGTTTACAGTTGAGTAAGCTGAGGCTGGGAGAGGCACTTGGTTTGGATCAAAAGTCGAATGGTAAGATCAGAACAGCACCAAAGGAAGGAGGGAAGGACAGCTAACTGGCTGCCAAGGGCCACACAGCTGTGCAAAGGGCACGATGGCCTTGGGGTCTAGTCCAGAGGCCTGGCACGTTCAGACTCTGGATCAGTGCCCCTGCCTGGGGCCACGTCAACTCTCCCGACTGGAAGTGCATTATTTGGGCTCTGAGATATGCATATTTCTATTGTGTCATATCAGATTGGTTTATGTTTTATTATACATTATCTTGTATATGGATTTACAGTGAACAGTAGAAGTGTCACAGTGAGAAGGATACCAAGTTGCCAGCATTTTGTCCCTCTAGAAGACCCGTCCATCTGCCCCACCGCAGGTAGGCAGGTAGATACCATTCTGAAACGCGGGTCCCTCCCTGAAAGAAACAAGCTCCTCAGCGTGTATGCAAAACTCTGCTGCTCTCCACCACTGACCTATAAACGGAGGGTTCATTCTTCCCCCAGCGGCACGTGTGTTCTTCCTTTGTACATCTCCCTCTGGTGAGAGTCCCCCCAGTTCTCTGCCTGATGAGCTGCCTTGCATCCTGCAAATTCTAGGCTCAAATGCCACCTCCCCTTCAAGGCTTCCCAGGCTCCACCTGCCTGATCAGTTCTCTCCTGCCTGCCCAGGCATCCTAGGCTTTCCCCTGCGTAGCACTTGTTGCAATACTGTGTTCTCCCCTCACTCGAGGTTTCCTTTTCTATAGTCTCAGTGACCTGCGCTCAACTGCGGTTTGAAAACAGTAAATAGAATATTCGAGAAATAAAAAATTTATAAGTTTTAAGTTGCATGCTGTTCTGAGTAGCATGATGAGATCTCTCATTGTCCTGTTCCATTTCGCCTGGGACAACTGAATCCAGTAGATCCATGCTGTCTATACTAGCCCCTATTTGTCATGTAGTGGCCCTCATGGTTATCAGAACAACTGTTGTGGTACCGCAGTATTTGTGTTCAAGGAAACCTTATTTCACTTAACTATGGCCTCAAAGCACAAGAGTGTGGTGCTGGCAATTCGAGTATGCCAAAGAGAAGCCATAAAGTATCTCCTGTAAGTGAAAAGGTAAAACTTCTGTATTTAAGGCCAGGTGCAGTGGCTCCCACCTGTAATCCCAGCACTTTGAGAGGCTGAGGCAGGAGGATCACTTGAGGCCCAGAGTTTGAGAGCAGCCTGGGCAACACACAGAGACCCTGTTTCTATTGGTTTAAAAAAATGTGTTAAAAGTTCTCCATTCAAGGCCGGGCGCAGTGGCTCACGCCTGTAATCCTAGCACTCTGGGAGGTCGAGGTGGGCGGATTGCTCAAGGTCAGGAGTTGGAGACCAGCCTGAGCAATAGTGACACCCCTTCTCTACTAAAAATAGAAAGAAATTAGCTGGACAACTAAAAAAAAAAAAATATATATATATATATATATATATATAAAATTAGCCGGGTGCATGGTGGTGCATGCCTGTAGTCCCAGCTACTCGGGAGGCTGAGGCAGGAGGATTGCTTGAGCCCAGGTATTTGAGTTTGCTTTGAGCTAGGCTGACGCCACAGCACTCTAGCCTGGGCAACAGAGTGAGACTCTGTCTCAAAAAAAAAAAAAAGTTCTCTATTCAATAAAGAAAGAAAAAAATTGTGTGCTGAGGTTGCTTAAGATCTACAGTAAGAACAGATTTTGTACTTGTGAAATTGTGGAGAAGGAAAAAGAAACTCATACATAGGGTTCAGGACTATTTGCATTTTCAGGCAACCACTGGGGGTCATAGAACATATCCCCTGCTGATAAGGGGGGACTAATGTAGTATTCTTTACTAATTTAGTTTTATTTCCCCTACTAACATGTGAATATCTTGAGGAAAAAGAAGGATCATCTTTGCATATACCATATTTCACTAAATTTAGTCTGCCAACAAATTTTAATTAATTAATTTTATTGACAAATAAAAATTGTATATGTTTATTGTATACAACATGATGTTTTGAACTATGTATACATTGTGGAATGGCTAAATCAAGCTAATTAACCTAGGCACTACCTAACATACTTGTCATTTTTTGTGGCGAGAACACTTAAAATCTACTCTTACTGATTTTCAAAACACAATAATATATTGTTATTAACTATGGTCACCATGTTGTACAAAATGACAGCAAATTTTTAGAGTCATCATTATTTTATGTCCTGGTAGGAAACAAAAAAATGCCGCCAATTACCACCATGACACATTGGCTTCTTAGCCCTTGGAATTTTTATTTTCTACTTAGTGAAAGGGCTCTTCTGGACTTAGAAGTAGATTTTGATGTCATTTTTCACTTGTGTGCATATTATATATATTTATATACAAAACTGAGTAAGGCGTTAATACATTGTGACTAGCACCTGCCCAGTAGCAACTGTAAGAGCTGTTGATTGTAATGTCCGCCCACATTTTAAGGATGTTAAATTATAAGAGGGAAAAACGTGTGTCCTAAACTCAAGGAAATACAGGCTCTGCTCTCTCCTAGAGTAGTGTCTGGCACATAGTAGATGCTCAGTAACCGTTTGTAGGCTTTGCTCTTCATTTGTGCCATGCCCCAGGCTGATCTAAAGTGAGAGTGGCCATTTCTATATTTCCCTGGACTTCTCAGATGTGTCTGAGGGTTCCAGAATGACAGCTGGACAGTAAGGTTGTGCTGTAGGAGGTCACTCATGCTGTAGAAGGAACAGGGTGTAGTCAGGCAGATAGGAGGGAGATGGGAAGCGCTTCTAATCCCCCGACGTTCAGCAGGATCAAGCTGAGAGTATGAACTTCAGAGCACAAAACCCTGGCCCTCAGAAGTGTGTTTTTATTTATGGGTAAACTTTTGGGCCCCATGTCCAAAAACAGCACTGAATATTGTGCTCTGTCTCCAGCTGCCCCATGCTCCCTCAGATGGAAAAGTGATTCTATTTTTTGGAGAGAGAGAGAGAGAGAGAGAGAAGGGGAGACAGTTATAACCTAGGAAAGTAATTATGTGTTCAGGCCAGAAATGCCCCACTGTGTCTCCATGTGAATGGAATTTTGTTTGAACAAGTTGAACTAAATTTAATTTGGCTGATCTTGAACTTGCAAAACACACACACACACACACACACACACACACACACACACACGCACGCACACAGATCTTCACCTGCCGGGGAAAAGAAAGACCTTATTGCTTGGTGTTGTATTTTAAGTTCAGATAAATTTAGGAGGCCATCTCGAGCCCTGACATTTGGCTACCTTGAGCCTCAGCCTGTGCCCAGGAGGGGTGTGTCAAACTGGGACAGGTTCTGGTCAGCCAAGATGCTGGACATCACGTGGAACAGAAGAGGCAGGAGAAGGAGGCCTGAGTATGTCCTAGAAAAAGGCCTGGATTCACAGGCAGGGGAACCAGGAACCAGGAACCTGCTGAGTGACCTTGGCAAGTCACTTAACCTCTCCAAGCTTCATGTGAAGCCCTCCCTATGGGCAGGGGTGAACCCAGGTGACAGGGGACCTACAGCAGCAGTACTGCAACCCGCTCCTGGGTCCCCGTCCCCCGCCCCTGCCTTCCCCTGCAAAGTTAACCCTTTCGTGGCTAGACCTTAAGGAGGACCAGGGGACTCCAGGGGAGGAGCCAGTGTGGTGGGGGCCATTCAGTGGTCTCAGGACAGTGGCTATTTACTTACCAACTACTACAATATTGATATAAGATCACAACAGTGGCACAATTTGTACCAGTGTGTGTTACACGAAGGGCACCTTGCCTATGGGCTTCCTGCGAAGATTAAATGAAGTCATGCAGATGAATGAATGAGTGAGTACAGGAGTGAAGGGACGTCTTGGACACTGCTGTGAGTCAAGAATGCTCTCATCCAGGAAATATGTCATTGAACATCTACGAGGTGACTGCTTTCATGTCAGATGCTGAGGACGAAGTCTTCCTAGGGGCAGGAAGCCACAAGCTATCACTGTGCTGAAAGGAGCAATGGATGTATAAACACGGCCAGTCTTGTTAGAGCTGAATGCCACCGTGGGGGCACCAAGGGATGGGCAGCGACAGGTTCTTTGCACACTAAAATAATCCCTCCAGCAGCAGTGTGGACAAGGGTCTCTAGAGGCTAAGAGGGGAGGCAGGGAGGCTGTTTAGGGAATATTGCAAATAATCCAAGTTAATTATGACAAAACAAAAAAATGAACGGGTAGAATAAGTTAAAAATGTAGAGTGTGGTTGGTTTTATTTGTTTAAGTGGAAGTGTGAGAGAAAGAGAAGGGACAAAACTAGGTCAGTGGACATAGGGCTGGAGAGAAAGTGGCATACTTAAGAAATACTTAGAGGTCGGGCGCAGTGGCTCACGCCTGTGATCCTAGCACTCTGGGAGCCCGAGGTGGGCGGATAGCTTGAGCTCAAGAGTTCGAAACCAGCCTGAGCAAGAGCAAGACCCCGTCTCTACTATAAATAGAAAGAAATTAATTGGCCAACTAATATATATAGAAAAAATTAGCTGGGCATGGTGGCGCATGCCTGTAGTCCCAGCTACTGGGACTGAGGCAGTAGGATTGCTTGAGCCCAGGAGTTTGAGGTTGCTGTGAGCTAGGCTGACGCCACTGTACTCACTCTAGCCTGAACAACAAAGTGAAACTCTGTCTCAAAAAAAAAAACAAAAAAAAAACAAAAAGAAATACTTAGAAAGTCAGGTTAGTAGGACTGGGAGACTGCTGAAATAAGAGGGTGAAAAAGTCAGCAAGGGGAACTCCCAGGCGATCCTCACGCCTCAGCCTCCCAGAGTGCTAGGATTATAGGCGTGAACCACCGCACCCTGCCGAGACTCATGTTATCAATATCTTTGTCCCAAACCTGTTCTTGTCCCTTGGTTTCTGATCATGGTAACACGATCACCTCTGGGTTGCTGAACCCAGAAACTGGGAGTTCCCCTTGCTGAACTAAGTCAGGAGTTCGAGACAGCCTGAGCAAGAGCGAGACCCCATTTCTACTAAAAATAGAAAGAAATTAATTGGCCAACTAAAAATATATAGAAAAAATTAGCCGGGCAGGGTGGCGCATGCCTGTAGTAGTCCCAGCTACTCGGGAGGCTGAGGCAGGAGGATCGCTTGAACCCAGGAGTTTGAGGTTGCTGTGAGCTAGGCTGATGCCGTGGCACTCTAGCCAGGGCAACAGAGTGAGACTCTGTCTCAAAAAAGAACATGTGTCTCTAGGACATCCAGTTCCTGAGTCTGTCCCCACCCCCCTAAAAAAAGGTATTGCTATAAAAGAACAGAAACCAGAGGTCCAGGTTTGAGTCCCAGCATGACAACTGACCAATCTCGGACCATGGACAAATCAGTTAACCTCTTTGTCCCTCAACTTCCTTGAAACACTCTAGCCAAGAGTTCCAAATCAGAATAAATAGTCTGTTAGCCATCTTGTTCTTCCATTTCCACCATCTCTCATTTGTTTGGTCTCCATTTATGTGATTCAGAGACTGATGTAAAACATATTTCTTCGCATTTTTATACTCTGGAATGTAGAACTGAAAGACTGTGAGGGAGACAGACGAGAGATGCTGAATTCTTTCTACACGCAGTACAATAAAGTTAAATAATATGGGATTTGAATTGTTCTCTACAAGAGAGCTTGATTCAACAGCTCGGTGAGCAAACTCTGCCATGGCCCGCTCTCTTCCTCTGCAAGGGCGATGTGATACATGCCTTCTCAAGGGCAACCCGGCTAACTGCTCTGCATCCATCATTCCCTTTAACCAGGCTCCTTCCATTCAGACCCCATTTTCTTATACACAATTCATTTGATTAAACGGCTGCAGCTGCAATTAGGAGTGGGAGAATCCAGGCATGTTTTTGGGTTGAGATGTGTCCTGTGTGATTTTTCAAATACTTTGGGTTTGGCAAAAGCCAAGACACATTCTGTTAAGTTCTTTTTCCTCTCCGTTTTTAAGCCCGTGTGTATTCAAGAGAAATGTGGTCCATCTGATTCTCATTCATTTTCGCTTAACTCAACAAAAAGTTGTCTCAGAAGAGCTAGAAAATGTCCAAGCAGCAAATCCAGCCTCTTTAATGGAAGCCTTATTAGAATCTCTTTCTCTCAACTCCAGACATATTGACATTCTCCAAACGGGTCAAGCATTTTCATTTTCCTGTCTTTGCACTTGCTCCCTAAACCTGGAATGCCCTTGCCCTTAACCCTGGTCTCTGTCTATTGACTGACTCCTCCAAGCCCAGCCCAAAGGCTTTTTCTTTTGCAAAGGCTTTCTCATTGCCCAACTTGCAAATATGGTCAGCCCTCTGGCCCTCCACGGTTCTGCATTTAAGCTGATGGAATATATTCAGGGGGAAAAAAAAATAAAAAAATAACCTAACAATAAAAAAAATAATATAAATAAAAAACAACGCAGTATGACAACTACATAGAATTTGCATTGTATTAGGTAATATAAGTAATCTAGAGATGGTTTAAAGTATACAAGAAGATGTTCATAGGTTATATGTAAATGCTACACACCATTGTACATAAGGGACATGTGCAGTGTGGATTTTGGTATCCAATGGGGTCTTGAAGCCAAAACCCCACAGATATGGCGGGATGACTGTAATTGCATGATCCTCTGAGATCCTGCTGTATATCTCACTTGTGCTAACTAGCTCTTGCTTCCATTCCGCTTTGTGTTGCAGTCAGTTGTTGAACAAGGCTAGTCAAGCCCTCACTGATGTCTGCTTTAGTCTTAAGCCCTTGACCTTAATGAAAGGTCTTCACAAGAAATGGCAGACAAAAATTGGCATTTGTGGTAAAGCTGTTGCCAAAAACATTAATTATTGTGTCTATCAATGTCCCTATGTGGGCTTCCAGGTGAGAAGTGAACTTGAGGTTTAAGGACAAAAAAAACAATGGACTTCTTCCTCTCTGATAATGAGAGCTATGGAACTTAGCTTATTCCCTTTTTGTCGTGGCTACCAGGAAGCCAAGAGACAGATTTGATGTTCAATCATAGCAACTATATCACATGCTAGTTTCCTTCCCTTTTTTTTTTTAAATGAACTTGGCTTTCCATTTCTATATTATTAACTTTATACAGGAAAAGAAAACATTCTTCACTGTGAGTCACTTCAAAGTGTTTGTTGAGTGGCAGAGTGAAGTTAAAGATAAAAATACTAAGCTATTCATGATGGTTTCTTCTGTAGAACAGGTCTAATATTTGTAAGAAAGAGGTAAAGGTTTTATTTTCATCTTAAACATTTCATAAACTGTTTGAATCTTTCACTATGTGTATGTGTTAGTTAATACAAAATTAATTTTTAAACTTAAAATAATTATTTAATTTTTTTAAATGTAATCATTTACAATTCTGACACCCTCAAGAGCTATAAGCTTCTTGATAGCACAGCTTATACCATTGATATTCTTCCCCAAAGCTCACATCTTATAGCAGAGCTTCTACATAACTGGCACTTAGCAAATGTCTGTTAACCCAAGTGAACACAATTAGAAGCCAAGGGGGAGTCCCAGGCTATGAATCAAATAATCCTAGATTCAAAGCCGAACTCACAGCACTGAGAGGATGTATCCAAGTCCTAGTTTTTCAACTTGTAAATTAGGGCTTTATCCACTACTCTTTTAGGGTTGTCTTGAAGATCGATTCAGAGAGAAAGTGCTTAATATTTCAACTTACCTTCCTTTTACTTAACAGCATTCATGGAGAGAAAAAACATTGTGTGTTTTGTTTGTTTGTTTGTTTGTTTTTTGAGACAGAGTCTCATTCTGTTGCCCTGGCTAGAGTGCCGTGGCGTCAGCCTAGCTCACAGCAACCTCAAATCCTGGGCTCAAGCGATTCTCCTGCCTCAGCCTCCCGAGTAGCTGGGACTATAGGCATGTGCCACCATGCCCAGCTAATTTTTTTTGTATATATTTTAGTTGGCCAATTAATTTCTTTCTGTTTTGTTAGTAGAGACGGGGTCTCCCTCTTGCTCAGGCTGGTTTCGAACCCCTGACCTTGAGCAATCCGCCCGCCTCGGCCTCCCAGAGTGCTAGGATTACGGACATGAGCCACCACACCCAGTCCTTGATTTTTTTTTTTTGAAATGGAGTCCGTCTCTGTCACCTGGGCTAGAGTGCTGTGGCAGCAGCCTACCTCACAGCAACCTCAAAGTCCTGGGCGCAAGCAATCCTCCTGCCTCAGCCTCCCAGGTAGCTGGGACTACAGACTTATGCCATGGCAACTGGTTAATTTTTTGTATTTTTGGTAGAGACAGGGTCTCATTCTTGCTTAGGCTGGTCTTGAACACCTGACCTCAAGCGATCCTCCCGCCTTGGCCTCCCAGAGTGCTAGGATTGCAGGCATGAGCCCATGGCTTGATTGTACTGAATCTTCTGCCTGGACACCCCTCCTCTTCCCTACCTGCCAGGTACACCCCAAGCAGAATCAATCCTTCCATTTTCTGGGCTTCTGTGCGACCTCGTGCACCCCTCTCACTATTATCACACTTGGCACTTTGTATTACAATTTCTTTTAGGGTTTGTCTCCTAGGCAACGTCTTATTTATCTCTTTTCCTGAGTCTGTAGCCAAGGACATTAAACGATTTTTTAAAAATCATTGAGATAATGCTAGATTTGGAAATATAAGGGCACAAATACTTGTCTTAGTCATTTATCGGTGCTCAGAAGTCATGAACAGAACACGACTTTCCTCTTCCCAATACTCTCTTTGTGCACCCCATCTAGGCCAGCTCTCCCTACGATAAGCTTTGCTACACTGTGCATTCTCCCTCATAGCAGTGATTGCAGTTTGTTTTTATTTGGGGGATTATTTGATTAATATGTTTCTCCTGGCAATAGATTGCAAACTCCCTGTGAACAGGGATCACATCTAGCTTTGTTCAGCACTGGTATTCCTAATGCCCAGGCAGACATAGCGGGTACTCCCAAATATCAGCCGTATGAATGACGGAATGAATTTCCTCCCTAAACACACACACACACACACACACACACACACACACACACACACACACACACACACCAGTTGGTCCTCCAGCTCTCACCCTGTTGTATAGATCATTGAGGGGGCAGATGGTTAATGAAGAGACCAGTGTAAACTCTCCTGTTTGTTTTCCGGGCAGATTACAGTGGACACACGAGGCTGGCCAACTAGAAGGGGAGAAACTCAACACGGTAAATGAAGCACTCCCATTTGCAGGGCTCTCTGAAGGCTTGACAAACAATGTAGAGCCAAAATAAATTTGTAAAAAGTATACCCCAGCAAAGCAGTATTGACCGTGTCCTTTCAAGAATTTTCCCAGCCATTAAGAAAACCTTCAAGAACTGAAATGTCAAGAGGACTGAGGAAACCAGGGAATATATTATATATACTGACAGCTTCTTAGAACTGGGAGAACACAGAAAGAAAGAAGAAGAAAGAATCAGGGTTATACTAAAATGAAGGCAAAGGCACTTTAAGAACTGCTTTTGTCTAGGCAAGGAATAGATTTTTTTTTAAAGGATCAAAGCTACTTTATGAGCTGGATTTTCAGCAGAGTTGCAAGGAGAGTTAAAAAGATGGAATAGGCTGGGCGTGGTGGCTCATGTCTGTTATCTTAGCACTTTGGGAGGCTGAGGCTCTACTTTGGGAGGATCATTTGAGCCACAGGAGTTCCAGGCTGCAGTGAGCTGTGATCGAGCCACTGTACTTTAGCCTGGGTGACAGAGACTCTGTCTCAAAAAAACAAAACAAAACAAACAAAAATCAAACAAACAAACAAAAAACCCCAAAAGATAGAACCCCTCAGGCCGGGCGCGGTGGCTTACACCTGTAATCCTAGCACTCTGAGAGGCCAAGGTAGGCAGATTGCTCCAGGTCAGGAGTTCGAAACCAGCCTGAGCAAGAGCGAGACCCCGTCTCTACTATAAATAGAAACAAATTAATTGGCTAACTAATATATAGAGAGAAAAAATTAGCTGGGCATGGTGGCGCATGCCTGTAGTCCCAGCTACTTGGGAGGCTGAGGCAGGAGGATTGCTTGAGCCCTGGAGTCTGAGGTTGCTGTGAGCTGGGCTGACACCATGGCACTCACTCTAGCCTGGGCAACAAAGTGAGACTCTGTCTCAAACAAAACAAAACAAACAAACAGACAAAAAATAGAGCCTCGCAGCCTTGAGAGCCAGCAAGTCCACTGCTTTTTTTCATTTCTTATGGCAGAATATCTACGCTGAAGCCCTCCATCCAAAGTTAAGAATTGATCTGACCTTCCAGATGAATCCTGACACTTTTGCACCGCAATAGACTTGCTTCTCTCCCTCTTTCAAGTTACAGATGAAGAGTCCGGCATGCAGACAGAGCAGATGACAGACTGCTCGGCCAACTGCGCGGCTAAACCTTATCCCTGCGCAGCCTGCTCCTAGCTAGACCAGACCAAACATCAAGTCTCGGCCTCCCCCAGCCAGCATGCCAAGCACGGCCAAATGGCTGCAAGCTTTGCCTTCAGATCAGCTGTTTTCACTCCACACACACTGTACTCTCGTTTGTGGTCTATTATCTCTTAGTGGATTTTCTATCCCCGCAGGCATTCCTGAGGCATCTGCAAATAGTACCTACTTGGAAAACAAGCAGCGAGTCTCTTGGTACTATCTTTTCTTAAATATTAACTGGTTTCCAGGCAACCTAAACTGACCGTGTCACAGTGGTCTTGAATACCAAGACAAGAGTAATCTGGCTGGCCCCCCAAGCTCCTTGAGGGCAGGAACCACGTCTCATTCATCTGTAGGACCCCAGTGCCAAGGCATCTGGCTCACAGCAGGACAGCAAAGCGAGAGGCTGTCCGAAAATCACACAGAATTTGAAATGGAAGCCAGAGAGAACTGGGATAGGGTCCTTGGACGGAAGCTTACAAAGTTACCTAACCTCTATGGGCCTCTCGCCTATAAAATAATAATACAAGTACCAACCACCGCATAGAATTGCTTTGGGCACAGAACGAGATCACAGTGTGTATGGAGCACCAGGCAAAGGAAATGCTCCGCCAACTGTAGCACTTATAATGACCCCATCCTCCGTCAATGTTGATGTAATAAAAGGATAAAGTCACATTTGAATCGGTTCTTTTCTAGGAGACAGAGAAATAAAGAAAAAGGAACAAGTGTGGTGGCCGGGCTGCCCGAGCGGTCAGTGTTTCCTTTGCTGTTTGTTGTCAGTGCTCAGAGGCTCGTTTTAAAGCTGGCCCTGTCTCATCCCCACTTCTGCTTCACATCCCAGTGAAGTCATAGCGCTGGGCTCTCTCCGTCTGTCTATTGACACAGAGAGCCTGTGAGTCACAAATTCAACAGGATGACTTTGCTGCAGTGTGATTGACTGGAAAATGTTCCCTCATCTGAATTTTTTTTTTTCAAGCAAATGGACATGCTTATTTTTGCAGCACAAAGTGCAGGCTCTTTATTTATTTGAGGGCAGTCTCTCCACATTCGAGTTGGCCAAAGGAGGGCTCTCGACATTCCCATTTTGCCTTATGAAGTGATACCTGTTGCCCCCCCTCCCTCTGCCTTCCTGCTGACTATTATATCTAAAGCAAACAGTCCCAACACAATAGTTAGATTGCACTTGAATTTGGTGTTTACTTGACATTTACACACTGGCCATGCTGGACAGCTCACTCATTCCAGAACAGGGGCTCCGCCAGCAGGGATTGTGTTCTGCTCGGCCCTGAGCAACAGGAGATCCTGAGACAGCAAGGCAGAGTCTTGAGAAGGTGCTTATGCTGACTCTGACATCTGAATTAGCGTACGCTGGGGGAGGAGAGGCTGTCAGAACGTCTTCGGTTTCCCTAGGAAATCTCTCTCTTACCCTCTCAGGGCAGCCTGGTCATACCCATACCACTCTCCCTCCCCCTGAATCCAACTTGCACAGTGCCCAGTGCTAAATGTCCTCGGGACTGGCTGTAGATTACTAATTGGATCAACTTCACCTCTAGTTTTTCCATTTCTTCCTCTGTATCATGGAATTAATAATACCTACTTTACAGGATTATTATGGGTATGACATATGCAAAGGACATAGGACAGTTTCAGGCTTTTTAAAGGTGCTCTAAAAATGTTGGTTCTCATCCCCTTCCTGGGGCCCATGCTTCTCATTTTAGAAGGGAAAGGGGCTCATAGAACTGCAGGTTGAGGGGCTCCTGTACCAGTGCTATTTGAGGCAAGGAAGGAGACCTGGACTTGGCTGGGAGTCAGGACACGTGTTTTCTCATCCCAGCTCTGCCAATGTGTGGCATTGACAAGTTACCTCTGCTGCCTGGGCCTCTGTCCTTACGTGCAAAGTGGGCGCCTCACATTAGATTCTAACATTGTATAACTTCCATGTCTTCAGAATCTGGAGGAAGTCCACACTAACTGACACAAAGTTTGACTACCCTAAAAGCTGATATATGTAGATGCCAATATTTGAAATAAGTAGCAAATGGACAAAAACAAGAGTATAATGTAGGGAAACAACATCTTGATAGCATGCTGATGAGACTGTAAACTGACATAAGTTTTTTGAGGAACAATTTTAAATGGTTGAAATTTATTGTAAATCAGTTGCTATAGCTGAGCATGGTGGCTCATGTCTGTAATCCCAGTAACGTGGGAGGCTGAGGCCAGAGGATCACTTGAGCCAAGGAGTTCAAGACCAGCCTGGGAAATATAGCAAGACCTAGTCTCTAAAAATTTTTTTAATAAAATTTTTATAAATAAGTGAATATGTCTAAGGATTCACATGACAATTTTATAATACTGAAAAATTGGAAACAATCTAAATGTCCATCAAAAGGGAATTGGCTAAATACCAAAATTAGGAAACACTGTGTTATATTTAAAAATATAAAGTATATCTATGTCTTAAAATGAATAGATATGTGATATACTTGCTATGAAAGTAAATTTATAAAGCTGTGTGCAAATGATAACCTATGTGTTCAAAATAAATTTTATCTGAGCAAGAGCAAGACCCCCTTTTCTACAAAAGATACAAAAATTAACCGGGCAAAGTGACATGCACCTGTAGCTCCAGCTACTCAGGAGGCTGAGGCAGGACGATCACTTGAGCCCAGGAGTTTGAGGTTGCTGTGAACTATGATGATGCCACTGCACTCTATCTCTGGGCGACAGAGCAAAACTCTGTCTCAAAAAATAAAATAAAATAAAATTTAATATTTTCAAATATGCATAAAAATTGAAAATGTATATACCAAATTTAATCATGGTCATATCTAGAGAGGTATGATGTGGGTTTTTTTTAACTTAAATACACAGTTATTGATTTTTGAAAAATTAAGCATGCATTAATTTTTGAAACCAGAAAAGACTTACCTTTAAAAATAAAATAACAAAATAAGAGGAGGAAGGGTTTTTTGATTAAGCATGGTTTTACAAACAAGTGTTCTTTCTGATGTTCTCTTTTGCAACCCCATTAAAATGACAATAGGCCGGGCGTGGTGGCTCATGCCTGTAATCCTAGCACTCTGGGAGGCTGAGGTGAGGATTGCTCAAGGTCAGGAGTTCGAAACCAGCCAGATCAAGAACGAGACCCCGTCTCTACTAAAAATAGAAAGAAATTAATGGACCAACTAAAAATATAGATAGAAAAATTAGCCAGGCATGGTGGCGCATGCCGGTAGTCCCAACTACTCAGGAGGCTGAGGCAGCAGGATTGCTTGAGCCCAGGAGTTTGAGGTTGCTGTGAGATAGGCTGACGCCACGGCACTCACTCTAGCCTGGGCAACAGAGCGAGACTCTGTCTCAAAAGAAAAAAAAATGACAATAAAGGAATGGAAGAGGCAAAACCCACCAGGGCAAAGTGGAAGCTATGTATGAAGCAGACGAATGACCCCACACTTGGATCTGAGTCGGTAGAAAAAAGCAGACTCATTTCCAGGTGAGGAACCCCTGAAAGGGTCAGAAAGTAGTGACACCCAGCAACTCAGAAAGTGGGGGCATCTGAGGATATAAACAAGAGCATTGACTGAAAAGGAAGTGGTTAGAAAATCCATCCATCCATCCATCCACCCACACAGCAGTTTGGCCCCAATATCCCTCCCCAGCCTCTGCCCCTGAGTGACTGCTGTCCCCCAGCCTGGACAGTGGGTTCGAGGTTTACTCTCTGGAGAACTAGATCCAGGGACCCTGGACTCACGGAAGCCAGGCACAGTTGAGGACAAGGGCAAACGGGGACAAAAGGACAGGCTGCTTACAGAGCAGTGAAACCACAGGCCCCCTTCCGGAATTCCCTGTGTGGGCTCCAATGACACCGCTGCCTCCCCTACTTAGCTGGGCAACCCTGGGCTAGATATTTAACCACCCTACACTGCAGTTTTTTAAAACTGTAAAATGGGGTTTATTTATGAAAAATTACCTATTATGTTCCAGCAAACTGCATTACATTCTGGAATAAGAGTAAGACATACAAATATATCAATTTTTTTAAATGCAAAAAAAAGGGGGGAGGGGGGCATGGGCAATATATGTAACCTTAACACTTGTACCCCCATAATATGCTAAAATAATATGCTAAAATAAAAAAAAATGCAAAAAAGAAAAAGTAAGTTGGGCAGGTCTCTGCCCCCTTGAGGCCTGTTTTCTAGTGTGTCAATGGCAGAGACAGAGGGGTGGGGTGAGGACAAATGACTTAATATAGGGTGCTTAGTTCAGTACCTAGCACAGCGTCTGATAGTGGTGATGTTAATTATTAATTTGAAGGTCCCTGCTTCCTCCGATTCCTGGAGGGAGAACAGAGCAGATCCCTCCAGTATCCGCCTAGGAAAGACACGGGTAGAATTTTGCCATCCATTGTCACGAGTATAAAATTATTCATTGGTGAACTTGACTTTGATACTCCCCTCTGTCCAACCTAACTCTTGACTAGCTCATGGAGGGTCAAGGTCAAGGTCTTTCTGGATTTGACACAGCCAAAAAAAAAAATAGCCTTTGCAAATCATGGTGTAAACCCAGGAAGTCGGATTCCCAAATTAATTTATCTGGCCTACTTAAACAGTGTTTGTGAGATTTTACATGTTCCTGCTCCTTGGTTGTTACATATGTAGTAATGCTGGAATATTTAGGAACAAGAAAATACTGTGACAAAGCACCTCTGTCTTCAAACCAAAATACCGCATCATCTCCCAATGTTGAGTACTGCAGAACCAATTCCAGTTATCCAAGGGGGATTGACTATGCCAGATTTCATTGGTAGAGGGGAGAAACTAATATTCATATCCAATATCTCACTTAATGCTCACAACAGCCTTGTGAGACAGGTACATTCATGGACCCATTTTGCAGAAAAGGAAAGTAGAGTGTAATAGATGATACAGCTTGTGCAAGGTCACCTGGCTAGTAAGATGCCATACAGGGCCTTGAGTCCTTGTGTGGTAGAGTCTACCTATCCCCCTCTAGAGCCTAGGCACTACTTTTATTCCTTGTCAACCCTTCACTTCCCACAACCCAGAGAACTCTGTCAAGTCCCTTCTCCCTTCCTTTTTTTGTTTTTGTTTTTTTTTTTTTTTTTTTGAGACAGAGTCTCACTCTGTTGCCCAGGCTAGAGTGCCATGGCATCAGCCTAACTCACAGCAACCTCAAACTCCTGGGCTCAGGCCTCAATCCTTCTGCCTCAGCCTCCCAACTAGCTGGGACTACAGGCATGTGCCACCATGCCTGGCTAATTTTTTCTATATATTTGTAGTCGTCCAGCTAATTTCTTTCTATTTTTTTAGTAGAGACAGGGTCTTGCTCTTGCTCAGACTGGTCTCCAACTCCTGACCTTGAGCGATCCTCCCACCTGGGCCTCCTAGAGTGCTAGGATTACATGCCTAAGCCACCCTCGCTGGCCTCAAGTCCCTCCCTTAATTGACTTCTAGCAAGAATGCTCAAAGAATTAAACTCTGACAATGACACTTTCATCTGCACCCACATAGAACAAAGATATTGTCTTATCTTTAAAGAAGCCCACATCAGTTTCTTTTTTAATGGAAAATTGAGTTTGCTGAATGAAACATCAGAACATTTGAAACTCAACCCTTCACTCAGAGAGCTTTGTTGGGTAAATGTGGCAATCAGAAGAATTCATCAATAACTGACAACACAGAGTTCACTTTGGAATAGATTCACCTTTTTGAATATCTATTATAATGCTAGGAATTCTTCTAAGATTAGGTAACTATTCCAGGGGCTTCCTCCTCCAGAGAGCTTTTGGTCATCCCTGGATATAAGAGGAGCTTGTGTTTAGATACGAGTTTGAAACAAGGCATCAAACAGTAAATAGATATTCAGGTGCTGCCAGAAAATTAGTTTGGCTTTTTTTTTTTTTACATTGGCACTAGCTATTTCCCCAGCCCTCTCCCACTAGCCAAGACATTGAAATTGATTAACAAATGCAATGTTTGTGGAAAAAGAGTCAACCACAGGATAATCAACTGCATTGTTAATTTTTTTTTTTTTTAAATCATTTCCCTGGCTCAAAATACACAATGTCAAATTGGCAAAAATAACCTACCGTCTTGTCTGGCCCACAAACTGAGAAGAAAATTAAACACAGAGTTATTTGTTTCTTGTTTACATTTCTCAGGGTGTGAAGCATTCATTTTCATACTATCAACATTCCTACACTTTCCATAACCCAAACGTGTTACCTTCAATCCAATCTAAGCCAGGGGACTGTTTTCCTCAGAAGGATGACATCGTCTTAGTCTAAGAATCTGAGGCTCTGCGGCTTTTAAATAAAGGAAGTAGAATATTGGAGAGTCTCTTATTCTTCCCCTGGGGAAACAGACAAAACTTGGTGGGCCAAGTGAGGAAGAAAATTCCAGCAACAGGTTTTCTCTGCCAACTTGCCTTCTTTGCTAGTTCATTTAAATACTTTTAATTTTTTTCATTTAAATTTAAATACATTTAAATTTTAAATTTAAATACTTTGAAATGTGCTAGTTCACTTGCTTTTAAATGTGTTTCAAATGCATATAGTATTGGAGTCACGCTAGATTAAGACGGTAAATGCTTAGCCCCTAATTTCTTTTGTTAAGAGAAATATTACTGCATGTACCTTACTCTTTACTTCAATAGACATTTAAAAATAAGCAACCTAAAAAGAGTTTTTTGTGTCTCCTTAAAATCTCAGAACAAGCTGGGGACACTGGGAAACCAAATTTAACATCTTGCTGTCAGAATATTTCAAAGGTCTTGCAGGTAATCCCATTCATTTTAGATTTTCTTCTTAAATAGCTTAAAGGATGTTTTGGCCCTAAGTTTGGGGGCCTAAAAATGTACATGAAGTGACCAGACCTAAGGGTTCAAGAAAAAGATTTTAACTAAATTTCTGAGAGTTTGATTTTTAAATGTCTGTGATTCATTTTCTGCTCTAAAAACTTCAATATCCAAGGCTTGGGTTTTGAAAGGCAATAAATTTGGCTACAGAAAAGAGTGGCCTCTTTCTCCATTTGGTTTTGGTTTTAGTTTTGGTTATTTTTGTTTGTGTTTTTAAACTTTGTTTTATTGCAATGCCTTGGTCAGTGCTGTTCGCTCACTTTGTCCAACTGTTTTGAGAGGACAGACTTTATTTTATGAAGGATTTCATTTTCTGTCTCTTTCATAGAACTTTTCAAAGAAAGAGATGAAGTGGTGGAGGAAGAGAAGGCATGGAAAATGAAGCACCAAGTCAGTGAACTCTCAGCTAGACAGAAATGTTACTGCTGAGTCATGGACAGGGTCCTTGACTCCTCACCCTACCTGATGAGTAGTTTTGCCAAGTCCATTTTGCTCACTTCATTCATTCTATTAATGCAATAAATGGTCACTGGGCATTTGGCCTGCAGATCATGGAAGTCCATTGGATAAATGTCATAGCAGAGCCACCTCACAGCTTTGTTAGCTACTCAGAGAAAAGAGAACTAGCCTAATAAGGGACTTACAAAGCTAGGGACAATTAAGAGGGACTTTGCAGTCTGGGCTCCATGAGGGCCCTGAGGGGAGAAAGGGCATTTCAGACAGGAAAAACAGCTCATGAAATACACATCATGTATTCAGGGACTTGAGAGAGAACATCTAGTTAAGAGTTTAGAGAGGGTGAGGTCAGTCTCTAGAGATGCTTCTGGAAAGTTTGTCTAGGGCCAAAGCAGGAAGAGTTTGGTCCATCAGGGTAAACAGTTTGGTCTTGCTCCCCTAGGCAAAGGGCAGCTATTGAAAGACTGGCTGGTGCGGGGGGTGAGCAGGAGAACTGTGGTGCAAGTGTGTGAGCAAAAGGGACTTGATCTAGCAAGGAAATTCCAGTGGGGCCTCAGGGAGAGGGAGGAGGGCAATTTGGAGGCTGTGCCACAGTTAAAAGCTATAAATGAGGAGGGCCCGAACCAAAGTAGCACGGGAGCAGGAAAGAGATGGTGGAGATACTTAACAATGGAAATGGATGAACTCTGGATGCCTGGATACTCAGGTCAAAGAAAATGAGGAGTTGCAGAAAACCTAGGTTTCTAGCTTAGGAAGCTGGGGGAAGAGTGAGGAATTATGATAAGAGTTTGGGTGGACTGAGGTTCTTGTAAGAAAGGGTATTAACGAGCATACAGTTGAGAGTTGAAAGACCAACTCCCTGCTAATGGACTGTTCGAAAAGGAATAATAGTATATCATTCATTCATTCAACAAACCCGTATAGAGCATTACCATGTACTAGGCAGGTGCTGTACTAGGATCTGGGGATATAGAGTGAGCAAAACAATAGCCCTGCACTCATCAAGTTTATGGTGCCCTGGAGAATACTGGTGATATTAACAGCTATCTTGTATTGAGTGTTGAGTCCTGTGCTGAACACTTTACTTAGATGATCTAATTTGCTACTCATCACTCTAAGAAGTGGGCACTATTACTATCCCCATTTTACAGAAGAGGAAACAGGTAAAGTCAAGTCAGTAACTTGCCTAGCTAGAAAGCAGCAGAGCCAGATTAGGGAAGCTAGTGTCAAAGCCAACTTTCCAAACCTCTACACAAGATTGAGGTTAAAAAGAAGCTGGTGTTCGTTCACAGGAGATGGGAATGGAAGCTAAGCAAAGCTTTGCCACCTCCTTATGAAAGCTGCAAGCCCCTCTCGCTCACAGTTATAAATTAGTAGCATTGTCATTTCAAAGCAATCTGGGTATTTAAAATCATCTCTTCCTTTCACCTTCTTAAAGAGCATCTTTTTCTGAGTTCTGCGGCAGTTATGCACAGACACCCAGGCCGGGGTGCAGTCATGCTCTCCGAGGTGCTCTGTGGGCCCAGACCCCATGCCCAGTTATGGGTGCAGAGTCTCTCACTGGAAACATGGATGCGGCCTCTTCAATCATCACACCTCTCTGTGGATCCACACGAATCCCCTAGCGCTAATGGTGTGAGTCACATCTTCTGACGACTAATGCAGTTTGTGCTGGAAAAAAATTTATTTTATAACTCCAAGGACATTACTAATTAACTTCCATTCCACAAAACTTGTAATATCAGTCCACTGAAATAAAGTCACCAGTAAGTGTTTAATTCTTCTTTAAAGGGTGTCTTCTATTATTATTATTTTAGAGTGCAATTTAGTCATCAAAGGTTTACTCAGCCTCATGTTTATAAATTATATGGGGCAGGGATTTAACTCTTCTGGCCCTACCTGTTCTGAAGAGAGGGAGGGTCATAACCCTGTTGTCACACCGGGCACCTGCCTTGAAAGGAGATGATTTGTGAACTTGAAGTTCCTTGCCCCTTAGACATCTGTTGAACATAGAGATTTCCCTTTATGATGCAATCAGAGGAATAGCCAGATAGCCGCCTGCCACGAAGAGGCACTGGCTTTTACCCTCGAGAAGGCTGTTTGGAAACGACAAGTTCATTTTTTCTCAGAATCTTGTCTTGATTATATGACATAATAATAGTGTCTTTCCAATTCATCTGTGCAATACTGCTTTCTCAGTGTGGTGGTTCCAGTTAGTCTTTTTGAGGGGGAAGGGCTACTGCCTTAGATAACTAAAATCTAAGCAGAAATTAACTGCCAAACTGGCTACGAAGTTGGAAACTGCAAGTCCCAGCCTACACGTTTACATCCCCAGGAGACAGGCTGCCAGCCCAGGGCTCATTCATACAAGTCCATCAGGGTTTAGGGACTCTGGTCTTAATGAAAATGTGGCTAACTTTTCCATACCACCCTCAAATCCCAGCACCCCAGAAGTTTTTGCCCACACAGTGAAAGAGGTGGTGGGGGTGGGGTAGCAGCAGGTGTCTTCCTTTCTTAATCCCTCCGTTAGAAAAGGGCAATATTTTCAAAGAATTAAACTGCCTGGTCCTATGGGGGTGGGGTCGAACCCCGGAGGCCTGCGGAGGTTTCCTTTTCCCTGCCAAAGGATGCCCCTCCCCTCACTGGGCCCTGGCAGCCCTTGGCAGAGCCGAGCTAGAGGATGGAAGTCACATATTCAAAGGCGCCCAGCTCTCTGCACCTTAGACGGATTCCGAGCGATGGCAGAGAGGGCCGAGTCGATTCATTCGGGCGACGTGCATTCCGAGAATGCTCCTGTGCTGGGTAGGCGAGGAGTGGAAAACTCAGGGCTAACGAGTATTCTGTGGAAACCTAATAGGTACCAGAATCGCAGGATTCAAACAGGTGACCACGGCAAAAAGTACGAGAGCTCAGTAAGAGGTGAGGGCACACCCTGCCCGGGGCTGGAACTTCGACCCCCTTTCCCAGGCCCTCTCCTCCCTTTCCTTCCCCCGGCGGACGCCGGCCGGCTAGGGCAGCGTTTGCGGAGAGGGGGCTCCGCGGAGAGCGCGGGCGGAGCCGGGCGCGGCGCGCCCCAGTCCAAAGTAAACACCTCGCCAGCCTACGTTCAGCGAGCGATACCGAACACCACACTCACGTTAAAAAAAAAAAAAAAAAAAAAAAAAGTACTGTTTGCATAGAAGATGAGGTCGAAAACATTTCCCGGCTGGAAAATTACTGATCACAAACTAAGGGGGGAGGAGGGGGGCAGCGTTGTAAGGCCGAAATCCTGATCGCCCTTCTCTGTTCTCTCCCCCGTGGGCCGAGCCGGCTGCCCCGGGCCCGCGCGCACTTTCCGGTAACCTGGGACTCCCCCCGCAGCGCTGCACTTCCTGGCACCTGGCCACTGCCCGGCTACGTCCCTTTCGGTGGGCTTGACCCACCCGGAGCGGGAGCCGAAGGAGGCGAGCTGTCGTTTGACCTTTACTCGCCATTTCACCTCTTTATGACTCAGTTTTCTCATCCATAAAGTGGAAAGGGGAGTGCGTGGCTTGTAACGTGCTTTGAGATTATCTAGTTGAAAGGTGTCTCCGAGCCTCACAGTCCCTCTTCTCTCCCCGACCCCTCCGATCTTTAGCTCTTGCACTCCTTTAAATATCAAATCTGTAACTCGGATCCCCATCCCGGCCCCTGTCCGCCAGCTCCAGGCGCGGAACAATCCTCCAGCCTTCTCCGGCGGTTCCCAGAGCCGCCACCCAGTGCTGGGCACCCACCTCCTCCCCACCCCCATCCCCGCCCCTACCCCCACCCTCACCCCGGCCGGTGGCCCCGAGAGGAACCGTGCGCGGCCAGGCCGAGCGCCCGCACAGGCGCTGCGGGGCTGGAGCCCGGCTCCTGCGTGCGTAGTGGGGGAGGGAGAGCTGGCTGAGTCACGCGGATAATCGCGCTGTCCTCTAGCGCGCAGATAGCGCGGCGAGCGCGTACTGGAGCAGGGGCGGGGGCGGGTTACCGTCCCCCTGCTCCCCCACCGGCCTTCCCGCCTCGGGCTTCGAACCCAGGGAACCGGCAATGGCGGCGCGGACAGCCCTGGTCGCGAGGCTGCCGAACCAGCGCCCCATTCCCTGCGCCCGCGCTGGGGCGGACACTGCCGCCGTCACCACCGCCGCCGGCGTCAGCGCGGCTCCAGCTCGCCAGCTGCCGGGCTGGCGTCACGGCCTGGCCCCTCCCGCGCCCCGCCCCCACGTGCGCCGAGTTTGTTTATTTAGCTGCCATGGCAACGCGCCGGGGGCGGGGAGAAGAAAGGGAGGGGCGGGGCCTGGCGGCGGGCCCCGGCGCGCAGCGGGGAGAAGGCGGGGGCACCGGGGTAGCCCAAAGTTATAAGTAAGGAGCGCGCGGCGGCCGCCGGCAGTTCCCCGGCCCGAGAGAGCGAGCGCGGCTGCGGGCGCGCGGGGAGCAGAGGCGGTGGCGGGCGGCGGCGGCACCGGGAGCCGCCGAGTGCCCCTCCCCGCCCCTCCGGCCCCCCACCCACCTACCCGCCCGTGGCCCGCGCCCATGGCCGCGCGCGACCCAAGCAGCCCCCCGGACTCCGCGCCCTGCGCCGCCGCCCAGCCCGCAGCTCAGCGCCACCGCGGCCAGTCTCACCTGGCGGCGCCGCCCGCCCACCGCCCCGGCCACAGCCCCTGCGCCCACGGCAACAGCCGCGGCGATAGCGACAGCGGTGGGGGACGCTGCTGAGTCGAAGACAGCGCAGACCGGCCACAGGACCTACTTACTCGCCTTGCTGATTTGTCTATTTTTATAAAAGTTTACAACTTTTCTAAGAACTTTTGTATACAAAGGAACTTTTTTAAAAAGACGTCTCCAATTTATATTTAATCCAAAGAAGAAGGATCTTGGGCAGTTTGGGGTTTTTGGTTTTGGCTTCGTTTCTAAGTCTTTTTTTATTTTCTTCGTTGATTTTGGGGTTCGGGTACCCCCGCTGCTTCGGCTCCCGAGGACCTTCTGGGCCCCCACATTAATGAGGTAGGTGAGACGCGGGGCGCTGCGGGTAGAGAGGGGTGAGGACCGGGGGGACGCACCCGAGCGGCGGCCGAAAGTGGTCCCTGACTCCTGCCTCGGTGCGCCCCGCCCGGTCCGCAGGCAGCCACCTGGCGAGTCTGACATGGCTGTCAGCGACGCGCTGCTCCCGTCTTTCTCCACGTTCGCGTCCGGCCCGGCTGGAAGGGAGAAGACACTGCGTCCGGCAGGTGCCCCGAATAACGTGAGTGTCGCCCTGGGCAGCCGGGAACACCCGGTGGGCTTTCGTGGGTGGGGTGGGGGCGGGCGGCACCCCGAGGTCACCCAGAGCCTCTGGGCGAGGGTAAGGAGTGGTCACGGCGCGGACACCGCAGCTTCCCCGGGATGGCTTCCGCGCCCTTAGCTCGGCTCGGACCGTGCCTGTGGTCCGGGCATTGCGGAGCCGCCGGGGGCGCACGGCGGGTCCTCACGTGTCCCCGAGCAAGCACTCGGTAGGGCGGGCGCGCGCGCGCAGGCCACCGGGCGGGAGGTGACTGCGTCCCCAGACACTGGGCTGGAGTGAGCTTAGCGCGTGGGCGGCTCCGTGGTGAGGGAGCACCGAGAGAGCCTCGGTGTCCCAATTCCGGGGGCGTCCCCGGGATCTGGCGGGGGAGGGACCGGGGGTGGCTAGCCGCGGCTCTCGCTCACACGCAGTTGGGCACACACTACATAACACCCTCAGTATAGACGCATCGCCTCTTCTGGGACCCGGGTGTGGGCCGAGATTGCAGCACTGGCGCCCGGGGTTCCCGGGCGCTTCCTGCCTGCTCAGTCCCCATGTCTGGGCGGTGCAGGCGCGTGTGGCCCGCCAGCACGTCAGTACCGTCGGGCGGCAACTGGGGACCACCACCGACGATCTCTCTCCCGTCCTGTCCCCGCAGCGCTGGCGGGAGGAGCTCTCCCACATGAAGCGACTTCCCCCCGTGCTTCCCGGCCGCCCCTACGACCTGGCGGCGGCGACCGTGGCCACAGACCTGGAGAGCGGCGGCGCCGGCGCGGCTTGCGGCGGTAGCAATCCGGCGCTCCTACCCCGGAGGGAGACGGAGGTGTTCAACGATAACGATCTCCTGGACCTGGACTTTATCCTTTCCAACTCGCTGTCCCATCAGGAGTCCGTGGCTGCCACCGTGTCCTCATCGGCATCAGCCTCATCCTCGTCCTCCCCCTCTAGCAGCGGCCCTGCCAGCGCGCCCTCCACCTGCAGCTTCAGCTATCCGATCCGAGCCGGGGGCGACCCGGGCGTGGCGCCGGGCGGCACGGGCGGAGGCCTCCTTTATGGCCGGGAGTCTGCGCCCCCTCCCACGGCTCCCTTCAACCTGGCGGATATCAACGACGTGAGCCCCTCGGGCGGCTTCGTGGCCGAGCTCCTGCGGCCCGAGTTGGACCCCGTGTACATTCCGCCGCAGCAGCCGCCGCCGCCAGGTGGCGGGCTGATGGGCAAATTTGTGCTGAAGTCGGCGATGAGCGCCCCTGGCAGCGAGTACGGCAGCCCGTCGGTCATCAGTGTTAGCAAAGGCAGCCCTGACGGCAGCCACCCGGTGGTGGTGGCGCCCTACAGCGGCGGGCCGCCGCGCATGTGCCCCAAGATCAAGCAGGAGGCGGTCCCCTCGTGCACCGTCAGCCGGCCCCTGGAGGCCCACTTAGGCGCTGGACCCCCCCTCAGCAATGGCCACCGGCCCACTGCACACGACTTCCCCCTGGGGCGGCAGCTCCCCAGCAGGACTACGCAGACCCTGGGTGCCGAGGACCTACTGAGCAGCAGGGACGGTCACCCTGCCCTGCCGCTTCACACGGGTTTCCATGCCCACCCGGGGCCCAACTACCCACCCTTCCTGTCCGACCAGATGCAGCCGCAGGTCCCGCCGCTCCATTACCAAGGTCAGTCCTGGGTTTTCTTAGCTCGGGCTGGGGACCTGCGTGTGTGCCAGCCCTCCCGGGCTCACGGGATGTTACTGCCCTCGCCTTCTTCGCCCCTAGAGCTCCTGACACCGGGTTCCTGCATGCCGGAGGAGCCCAAGCCAAAGAGGGGAAGAAGATCGTGGCCCCGGAAAAGAACCGCCACCCACACTTGTGATTACGCGGGCTGCGGCAAAACCTACACAAAGAGTTCTCATCTTAAGGCACACCTGCGAACCCACACAGGTAGGGGGACGCGAGCCGCAGAAAGGCGGGGGTCGGCGACCAGTCCCATAGGCTAACTGGACACTCCGCGGTGCCTCCCGGGGTTGCCAGCCAACCCTATCTCCTTCATCTCCCGGATCACAAGAGAGGCCAGCGAACCGGCGCCTACTCTTCTGCCCAGGAGCCTTTTGCTTGATGGATGGTATCTGTGCTTGAATGTGCAGTTTTGTGAGGCTTTTAAAAGGCAGGCGATTCCCAGTGGTATGTGGGCCTCTCCTAGCGTGAGCAAAATATTGCCCTTGTAATCAAGAAATTATACTCTGCAGTGCATAAGCAAGATGGTTTTTTTTTAATCCGTTTTTAAATTTCCAGACTGTTTTCATTGGTTGTACCCGTCTTAGGTTCACCTTTCACTCTCCGTATTATTTTTAGCTGTGGTCTTAATAATTAGGTTTATTTAAATTCAAGGAATACGACGGTTACAACTGCTGGGGAGATTCTGGTTTAAGATTGTCACTGCAGAGAATCTCCATCTCAATGTAAATAGGTACATAAGGTCATTTAGGTGTAGCCTTTATTACGGTAAAGAAAAAAATAGCTGCCTGTGGCTTTTTAGATCCAATTGTAGTGGGTAGGATAGGGTATTATTGCTGGTTTGGGCAGGGAGAGACACTACTCATCACAATGTCCAACCGCCATTTCATGTCTGTGTTAAAAGAAACAGGGCTATAGAAAAAAGGTGGGTTAGATGGTGTTTGTGTTTTCGTTGCTTAATTAATGTTCCCCTGAAAAGAGCAAATACTTAAGGCATGTATTATTCCTCTTTATGGCCTGAAATTTAATATGGCCCTTCAG